>CATIWQ010363313.1:0-32642 GCA_949673415.1 Euphorbia schlechtendalii
AAAAGCGCTAGGCGCCCTTGAGGCGCTATACTTCCTAAATGCCCGAGGCAAGAGGCACCACAAAGGCGCTCACCTCAACGAAATGAGGCACTACATGGTTAAGAAAATATACACACACATACATATATAAATAACAGCAAATATATACTTTGAAAATAAGTAATTTTGAATCAGACAACATTTTAATGTGAAAAACTATTAAGTTAAACTCAAAACAGTATAAAGTTCTCAAATTAAAATTAAAATTACTAAGCCATTATTTCAAAAGCTATTACTACTCATTATCATTTGAACTAAGATAAGTATCTTCTTCACCAGCTCAGGCAGCCTCTTCTTCCTCTTCTCCATCAGTAGACTTGTCACTTTCAACTTCATCCCCATATTTAATTTGGATTTTGAACGATATAAAATGCGGAAACATTAGAGATGTATGTTGAACATAACTTTCTTTTCTCAGTTTGTTCTTAAATAGATTATTAAGATTTAAAGTTAATGTCATTTCCTATTCTAATTAGGATGCTCATTTATTTTAAAAAACCTACTTTCTCTCCTTTCCATGTATAATTTTTATTATTTTAATTAAATTTGATAAAAAGGTCATCTCCTATTCTAAATCAATTCTAAACAGGAACGTTAGTAATTTATTCCCATTTTCAGTGTTTTCTTTCAATTAAGAACTAATAAAAAGCACCTGTCCTTTTTTTAGTTAAATTATTTCATGATTAATTTCAAATTTACTCGCTTCTTCAATGAGGCGCTGAGTCGAGCGCCTCAATACCGACCTTGAGGCGCTCGGTTAGGCGTTGCCTCTTGATGTCGCGGCGCCTTCAGGTCGGAGAGGCGGTCGGAGAGGCGTTGCCTCTAGCTCTGCCTCGCCTCGCCTCAGCGCTTAGTCGAGCACTTTGGCGCCTTTTAACAACACTGCAATGAATATTCATTTGCATAACCAGTATATGTTTCTTTCATGCTTACGTTGCTGTAACCTTTCCTTAACTTCTTTTGACAGCATTCATGATTTCGTGCTTTATATTGGTGTAATTGTCTTCATCTTCGTAACTATACTTAATCAATCTGATAGCAAGCCAAATACATATATGGTGATCGTGTTCATTTTACTATTTATTGTCAAAGTTATACTATTTTTTAATGCACCAGCAAAAAGTGAATGCTAATTGAAATAACAGTAAGTAGAAACAATTTTACTCCTCATTTGGTTGTGTGCTTGAATAATCTTGAAATATCCCACAGGATTAAACATTTTCTGAACGAGCTGTTGATTGGTTTTTCTTTTTTCTTTTTTCTGCACCACCTTAGGGTAAGGCATTGGAAGATTACTACAGGAGACAAAAGAAACTCGTCGACTTTCAAATGGCAGGTGCACCTGGAGAAACCTGGCAAGGCTTGCTGGCTGTTTTACACCTCAAACATTTGGGTGCCATTTCGTCTTCACAAAAACTTGCTGCTTAACAGGCTTTCTCATTTCATTTCACTTAATTCTCATTTATCGTGATAGTAAATATCTACTTCATATTTAGAGAGCGAATTATGGCAATTAGCCAAAACTGGCATTCATCATTTTGTTTCTCGCTGAGTTTTAGGATATTAGATTGTGCAATTTTGAGGCGGAGTGCTTGTTTGTATCCTAGTTTTGTCCCCTAAAGAAAACAATGCAGAAAATAACTGGCTTGCATTGCATCGACAACTAATATATATGTAATGTTCTATATTGTTCATGTTTTTGTATTGTGAGTGAACATGTTTGCATCCCAATTTTCTTAATTCTTTGTTAGAAAAGCTTACGTGTTACTGTTTTTGGTGTTTAGGAGTTCATCAAATACTATCCAAGGTTGTCATTTGCGTTGCTTTCAGTGGTTCTGAAATAGCTTTCTTAACTTAAATTCCAATAAATATGTTCGTGAATATTTGAGAAAGCAAAGGACAACATTCCCGATTAAACTTGCCCAAAGAATATTACTATACGGAAATTTTCCATTTTCTCAAAAATTTTTAAAGATTTCAGCCTCCAAAATCCAACAATCTTTAACCATCTCTTACCTCACAATTTCCTGTGGGTTCTCTCCCCAAATAGCTATTGTAGAATGTAGCTTCTAAGTATCTTAGCATTCATAACACAGAAACCAGAGAAAGTCCTTCAACTGTTAAAGAATTATGGCTTCTCCAAATCTCAAATTACAAATACGATTTTGACGCACCCACTTCTTATTTTAGCCAATCCTGTGAAAACCCTTAAACCCAAGATTGAATTTTTGGGCATTTTAGGATCTGACCTGCCTAGGATTTTAAGTGTAAATGAAAAGATTCTATTGAGTAGTTTAAACAACAGGATTATCCCCACGATTGATATCTTTAAGAAGTTCGTAGACACTGATGAAAAAGTTAACTGTGTACTGAAGCGATGGCCTAGTAAAAAAAATGGTGTTTAATATATCCACTCTGCGTGATTATGGTGTGCCTGAACAGAATATCAAAAACCTAGTTGTGAGGGAACCCCGGTGTCTTCTTTATAGTGTCGATTTGTTCCAAGAAGTTGTCAAAGAAATCGAAGCAATGGGGTTTGAACCAATGAGAATGTCGTTTTTGTATGCTGTGCAAACAATGTCAGTCACGATCAAACCAATTTGGTTGAGGAAAATAGTCCATCTTTCTGAATTTTGGGTGGTCAGAAGGAGAATTTCACAAGGCATTTAGATTACAACCGTTCATTATGCTGTCCTAGTCTTTTCTACCCAGTTTACATTGAAGATTAATACCGAGATGCTCGGTTTTGGAAGTATTAATATGAAAGGGTCTCATACAAAAGGATGCAGAAGTTGTCTGGATACTAAATCTGTGCAAAAGGAAGTTTGAGAAGAGGTATTTCGATCCCTACCAGCGTGAGATTGGAAAGGAATTTAGTAAGAGAATTGTTAAATGTTTTGGGAGATTTGTTACCAATGCCAATTTGCTTCAGAAAAAAAATGTATGTCAGCTTTGGTCTGTGATAGTTAATTCAGGCTATTTGATGCTAACGAATGAGCTAAACTATTGTTTGATACTTCTTTTCAGTGTGCATGTTTCAAACAGTATCTTTCTTTGCATTGAATTAGTGATGGTATCATCCTGAATCTTACTTATTTTTTCCCCTCGATATATTTTCTTTATAAAGATTTTGAATGTTGGGCTTGTTACTTGTATTCTTTTATTATTTCTACATTGTAAAGATCCCGTGGACCAATATTTGTTAAGCTCATCTTACACAAAACCAATTGATTTGTGTTAAAAGACTCAATCTACTTCACTTATATATACATCACTTATATCATTTCCAATAGAGATAACCCAAACATCTTCAACGCTACAAGTAAACAAAATAAACTAGATTTAATTGGTGAGGCAAAAAATTGTGATATTTGAACCACATGTCAGACAGAAAACCATACAAGTAAAATCATATTTGTTTGAGAGCTTCTTCCCGATTTATAAAAGATCTATTTTTCATTATCAAAAAAAAAAAAAAAGATCTATTTTTCCCCATTAGTACAACCCATAAAACTCAGTTTTTGACTTCGATTTAAAACAGATTAAAAGTCTAAACCAAGCACTGCCTGCAGGTATGTACAGATAAAAAAAAAGTGTAAACTCCGTTTACTAAATTTACATAGCTAATCACTGTTCATCCATACATCTCTTAGAAGTTCATATCTGGTGGAGTATTGATTGGTCATTTCCTTTGATTTCCAGCTGAGCCGGGTTGGTGCAGGAGATGAGCGAGAGCCATCGCTGAAGATTGAAGCAAAGGGTGAATTTAGTTCGTCTAGTTCATCATCACTAGTGTAAGACTTTCTCAGCAGTGAGCTGCTTCTTGTAAGCTGATATTGAATTCCAGATTGTCCAATAGTGGCAGCAACTTTAGCAGCTAAAGGTGGAATATAATGCGGAGGGGCTGCAGAGTATGGTGTCACTGTGATAGACTCATCAACCCCTGTCTCAATAGTATCCTAATTCGATATAAAATGTTGGGTTAGTTACAATTTTTAGGAAAATTCTCAAAATATTACATTAGATTTGGATCACTCACCTCTGAAGCAAGGGCTTCAAGCACCACATCTGGAATAGGATCAGGGCAAAACTCGTCTGAGGCAAAATTGTCGAGAACCCTTTTGATCAGCGGAGTACCAAATGTAGGGCATACCTGAAAGATTAGAAATTTTATGTGAATTCATTCTCTCTCTTCCAAAATAGGCAACCATTTATGAGTACATAAGAGGTTAAATCGAAAGGCTCGTTCATACTTCTTTCCGGATGGAGCTACTGAGAAGCATGTCTTTGGGAAGCATCATAAGATCACTCAAAGCATTTAGAAGACGGAATGACTTGGAGGACGCATCTTCTTTTTCATCGTTCTCATCTTCTGCAAGCGAATCGTCGTCAATGCCAAATAAGTCAGCCAGCCATCTTGACCAGTTACCTATCTGATAAATGGAAAATACAAGAGAGAGAATAAATTAAATGTCAGATAAATTTATTAGCAAAAAACTAAAAAAAAATAGCTTTCACAAGATTCCAGCAAGGATAATATAACAGAGGCTTCAAAATGAAGAGGGATTTCTGAGAACCAAAATCCTACAGCGAAGGGCACTAACAAATATTAATAATGTGCATCGAGTTTCTCACCGCATTTTTCAGTTGTGCCCCAGCCCCAAAGCTTGATTTTCCAGTTGGAATTGGAAGAACCCTTGAATCGCTGATGGGGTCAGATACCGGATCAGTAGGGATATCATCATCGGAATCACGAAGAATTGCATTGAACATTGCCACATCTAATCTAGCTACACATTGCTCCATTATCTGTTGGGTTTTAATAGTGCATATTTAGCAATTGAGTATTATATGAACTAAGTTTCCAATAGTCATACACAAACATATCAAGGAATCAGTACATAAAGATGAGCAACCAATAATTTACCAGCCTAGTCAGCTCAGGCAAACAACCACAGTCATGTCCACCTGCTCTTACAGGACAAAGTCTCTCACAGGCATCCTTAAATGCACTTTTCCATAGTTCTATAGAAAAGTCAACTTGGTCTTGGCCAACCGAGCTCGAGCTCGAGCTCCTACCAAGGCTCTTCTTTGAGCCAGAACTAATCAACCTATCAATTGCTTTCGTAGCATCAGACTGCATATGCGGAGTGAGAGTCTGTAAGATAAACAGGAAAAAAAACAAGTCAAGAGTGGAAGTAGTAATTCTATGCAGAGGCAGTAATACTGATACACGACTAAAAAGACTGAACCTGCCACCAAATGGATTCAACAATTCTAGAAAAGATCCAAGCTTCAAGTCTTTCAAGTGCAGATAAAAATGTATATGGATCTTCCAAGTTACTTAAATCTCCACAAGATGGCTCTTTCGAATTCAATGAAGATGATATTATCTTGTTCGCCTTTTCAACACCAATACTTTGTCCAACAGGAAGCGATATCTCTTTGTCAATAATTGCTTGGTGTATGATTGCTCTCAACATGACAGAATTTGACAGCCAAAATGTCAACCTGCAGTTAGTCAAAGGAAGAACACATTATCTCATCATTTCAGCAGCAACCGAGTTTTGAACAAAACTAAGAACAGGAAAAGGAAGGAATGGATTCACCTAGGGACATCATTTCCACATGCCTTGGCTACTAGGACTAGTCCTGAAACAGCACTTTTCGCAGTGCCAGCTCTTCTTAGTCCTGAATTTTCTTTACAGGCATGAAGATACAGCCTAGATAGGCGCCGAGCTGGAGAATGCACCTTACTTATGGAACTTCCGTGTTCCGGAACAATCGAGTAAAGAGCAGCCTCCACACCAGCAGCTTCTCTCAGCTCCCCCTCAAGCATATTTACTCTGTTTTGCAGATGCTGGATTTTTCCATTCAGTATGTTTGTTCTGGAATCTTGAGGGTAAATCTTTGCAGTTTTCCTTTCATTGAGTTTGAAGATTTCTGCAGGACTTTGAGATTCCTCTATATCATCTTGTTGATTCCTGCTCACTAATCCATTACTTCTAGCCGAGTCTGGTGATGATCTAACAGATTTTATATGCTTTGGCCTATCTACTTTTAGATTATTTCCTTTCACATGAATTTCCTCAGAAGTGCCATCTACTAATTCATCTTCTAAGGAAAGGTTCTCATGTTCCAGATCTGGACTACTGTAGACATTATTGCTTGTTTGACCTCCAAGTTTTATTGAACTATTATTATTGAACTTTTCATCAAAATCCTGCACAAAATCATAACAGCCATTTCTCACATATTAGTGCTACCTCATTGCTGTTTACATACATAGTTGAAATTAGTACCAACTCTATCATTACCTCGTGTTTGGCCATTCGCCTTGATGTAGAGATGGGAGAATTCAACGTGAGATCATTCATAGGGCTTCCAAGATCAGATGATAAATCTACCGATGATGAACAAGATGAACTTCCTTTCAGATTTTCTTGCGAGGCTATGTGTTTTTCAATACCTATATTTATAGCATCAACATCCCCCCTGTTGTCAGCTGCTTTGTTCTGCATTAGTCCTGTTTCATTCTGAAATTGAAATTTTTTTTTAGCTAATTTCTAACCAATTTCCTTCAAAATAACAATATTGTAAACAAAAATTAGTAACCTCTTGAGTTTGAGGCAAATTGCCATTAGTCAAAGAAGAGTGTGACGAGCCATCATTGTCGGTGAATGAGGCAACTTCAGCTTCCTCAGCATATTCTTCGTTCATCAATGCTGAAACTGACTCGCTGCCATTTTTCTTCTGTGAAACTCCTCTGGACACACTACTATCCCTTGATGAGGAACTAGTTTGGGTTTTCTCAACTGGCTGAATTTTGATATACAACATAGGCTGGGTTGTGTTACTGAAGCTCCTGTGGCTGTTCATAGGAGTAGAAACACTTATGGCCTCCTTAACAATTCCATAATCCGCCAAGTCTATCACAGCTGTGGCCAAAGTTTGAATTTTTTCCCTTCGAGGTTCGCACAAGTTGAATTCTAAAGTATTCTTTTGAAATGAATCGGTAAGCTTTCCTTTGCTAGATATTTCTCTAATCAAACTCACAGGTAATCTAAAAGAGTCATTGAACTCAATTTTCCCTTCACCAACAACTGAGCCACCAATTGAAGGAACAACGGCATTGGTAGACCCGCACTTTTTATCACCGTTTTCCCACTGAATCAGGACTGATCGAAGGGATCTTAGAGACTGAGATGGAGGCCAAGGCTTAATATCTTGGATGTGAATTACATAATCCACCTGAACTGTGGGACCCTTGCTGTTCTTCGCACTTACCATTGTGCCTTTAAAACCTGAGATGGATCTGTCTATTGAATCACAAGCAGTTGAATGTCCTGCAACTCACTATGAAAGCAAGAGAAGGCACAGATAAGTAGAAAATCAGAATGCAGTATCTTGAAATATCTAAGGATATTAATGAATCTAAATATGATCATGCACTATCTAGAAAAGAGAAAATGAGAAAATCCCATAAAACTTGCATTCTAGTAAAGTTAAACTCCAAAAATGAAAATACAGACAATACTTGTAGACCCTATTCCCTAATTCATCGAATCGTAATGAACACTGTGAAGCGATGAAATGTACAGTTCAAAATCTGTTTTAACAAAGCAAATTAAGCAGATATTAATGGCGATCCTCTATCTCCAACGCACACTCACAAAAGGGAAAATAAGCAAAATAAGTATTTAATGACTTGGCAATCTAGAAAGAAGCTTGTTTAAAGAAAGAAACAAAGAGATTAGCTAATAAAATGCAAGTGTAAAGCATATAAAAAACAGTAAATCTACTGAAATAGCAAAAAGAACACATCTTTACACAGCCCATTTGAACAATCTAAGAAAAATTGGTGAAAAAGGAATCGAAGTGCAGTTTGTTTATTACCTGCAAGCACTTTACTAGATCCTGCTCAAACAGACAAAAAAAAGAGCTGAAAGTAGCAATGGAGAAAGGGATACAGCATTAAGAATAACTCAAAAGCCACAAATTTTTATAAAGAACCATACTTTTTGACACAGCAACATTGAACAGTAGTTATTATCATATCTTCTACAATTTACCTGGGAAGAAATTCAGAGAAACGGTAGAAACGAAGAAATGGGTTGTTCTGGATTTTGTTGAAGATGAAGAAAGAGAGGTTTGTGGGTTTTAGAAACAGCTGAGCGAGTGACTGAGAAGAGAGAATGTCTTTTATTTTACAAAAAAAATTAAAAAGAAAATAGATTATTGATAGCCATATTATTAGCCTGCGGAAAATGGTAAATCGCTGTCCATACGACATCGTTTCGAAATTTTTCGCTTCAGCAGCTAGGTTCACAACATTATTATACATTCGAAGGGTGGTAGCATTTTCACGCGCTTTAATGTTGGAGTTAAGTGCACGGGACAACTCTTACTAATAAAAAGTTGAAGAGCTGAACTCGGACTGTCTGGGGATGAGTTATGCATAGTACCCAAAAGTTAATTAGGTGCGCGTGGGACTCACAAGCGGAGGCGTCGTTTTCGAAATGGGTTGTACTTACTCGCCGACACTCTTCAGTGCGTCTTCATTCACATATTTATATCGGTCAATAATACGCGATCCGGGCAAGTTGGGCCCCACTCACTACTTCAAGTGTCACTTGTGAAATAGCTCACAGTGTTTGTGTTACTCCAAACTGAAAGATTGATCACAGGCTCACTTTTTTTCTGATTATTTCGAAACAGCAACCAACAATTCAAATTTGCGTCTTAATTTAGTTACGAGTATAAGTTAAAATGAGTTGGCTAAATGTAATGTTATCCCATAAATTTAACAAGTCGCCTTAACTTTAAACAGTTAATGTACTCTCCGAATTTCACAAAATAATATTTTTTAATTTTTTAATTTTTTAATGTCATGTATCACTTTTTGATTGAAAAGAGGAAAAATAAATTTAACAACCTTGAAAAGTTAAATAAGGGGCTTGCAAGTGCGTTTTTGTCACGTTTAGAAAATTGTTAATAACTTTTCAAATTTTTAAACAACATTTAGTAAAACGTGATAAATTTACTAGGCTAACCATGCATGAGATGTTTGACATTATTTTACGTGTTTTAAAGCTCTTTTCTATCTAATTTCTCAAAATCTATATATCTTTTTGGGAAACAGCAGCAAAAAAAATTCTAGACTTGATATTTAATTACTTGAATAGAACATAAATTAACTATAGAAACTGAATAACAGGAACTATTACATGTTTAAAGAGTTTTCTTTTAATATAGTAATTTTAAGAGTTCAATAAAATGAAATTGAACGTGGATAAAAGGTTTCATACAACAAACATTTAAAATTGTGACCCCTAAGAATTATTTGGGAGGATGAAGTTGAGTGTAAAGGAAAAAGAAGAAAGGAACCAAGAATCATGATTAACTCACGCACATTATACCTTTGTTTCCAACCAATTGGGCCGAATCTGAAGGGATAGTATTTTAACATCCAATTATATCCCTTCTTTTCAAATTTGTTTTACCTTTTTTAAAATAATTTCTTTTTATATCAAGGACATTTAAATCATTTCTTACCTATTTTATTTTAAAATTCCAAACATTCATCTCAAACATAATTTTATCTCATTCTTTATGTTTCCATTAATTACTATCATTTATATTTCCATCATTACACTTTCTTTCCCTTATGATTCTTACAAAATTTCCTTCCAATAATACCCTTAGCCTCCTTATGATAGCTTTTTAGCATTTCTCAGCCACCCAAATCCTACATGGCAATAAATTTTAAGCGCATGGCTTATTTTTGAAATAATAGAAATAAAAAAATTGCACCCAAGTGCAGAATTCCAAAATGGAAGGAGGAGAAGACTTGATTGCTGCTGCAAAACACATTGCAATGGCATTGGGATCAAAGAAAAACCTTACTGATGATGCTAAGAAATTTTTGGCAGACCATGGCACTCAATAATCCAGCATATCAGTATCCAATGACAATGAAAACGAGGTTGAGGTACCATCGGAGATTGAAAACTGCTAAATCTTGTTCAACACAAGATTATGATTTGGGTTTGGGTCTAGATGAAGCAACTCAATATCCAAATGCAATTTTGATTCAGGACATCTCCAACCCCACTTTTGGAGTTGAAAATAAAGTGGAGGTTCTCCAACCCTGCTAACACCATTTCATTTTCGGTTTCAAATTTTTAAGTATGAACAGTGTCACCTTAAATTTAAAATGACATTATTTACAACTTCAATATTTTTATTTTCTTGTTTTAAAATTCTTTGAAATTCTTTTACTTTGAATATAAATTTAGAATATCAATGTTCTTTTTATTTCTTAAAAACTTATTTTATTTTTGAAATGTTGTTAAGAAGCCTTTTTTATTTCATTTTGAGGGATTGAACAAAATATTATTACTTTTTGGAGAATTTAATATAATAATATTACTATTTTTTATTATTTTTAGTTTTTATTTTGTTATTCTTTTTATTAGTTTAATAATAAAATATTATTATTTTAAAATGAATTTGATTTGAGAAATTGAAAACGGAGAAGATGTTAAAGAAAAAACACTATAGATCCTCAAAATGGAATTTGAATAATGGAAAATAGGGAAAATGGTGGAACTTCCTCTTAATCCTACCCTAAAATCTGCAATTTTTTTCTATCGTGCCCATTTTACGGAATTATTGTTATTATTTGAATGAAAAATCAAAATTTGTGCTAGGGTTATTTGCTTTTTGAAAATTGATTGTTTGTTCACTATATGTTGTATGTCTGGGTATTTGTCCAAACTGGATTTTGCGGCCACAACGGAAAATTTGGCTGATTGCTGGGCATGATTTGAGGCAGGACAGAAGATGATTAACGAGGAAAGAAGACAATTAGGGTCGAATGGTTGAAATTGGATGAGAAAATGCTAAATTCAATTCCGGAGAATATGATTTTCTATTTGGTTTGATTTTTTTTTTTTAAAAAGAAAGAAGCAAAGTTTATTAGTTTATTTTTTATAATTAATATCATGTGTCACGTTTTTACTGGTTTGATTTGTCAAACTTTACATGTGTCAGCATATGACTTTCACTCTCCACTTGTTGCATGGCTGAGTATGAATGGGGAAGTTGGAACTTGGAAGGTGTGCCTTTTCAAAGTTTTGTTAACTAGTAGGTTGTTCTCAAAATTCAAGGAGATATAGAGTTTTTTGAAATAAGTTAGAGCACCGTGTGATTCATTAGAACAATTTATAATAAATTAAGTCTAGTACATTTTAGTTTAATTCTGTACATGTATTCACAAGTTGAAAAAGGACAATTTCGAAATATATTGTGCAAGCGTAACATCCTCTACGCAAAGGCCAACCTTAAAATTTAAGTTTCAACATCAACTACTAGCCTATAGTTGGGGGTTTTCCGAATTAAAACCATCTTTTAAGATTTTATTGTTAAACCACAAACTTTTATTAGATTCGTCATCAAGGGTTTAAATAATATGTCCCCATTATTCTATCTACAACTCTATTTCTCACTTAATGTTTGTCATTTGTGCATGAAATATGCATGTGATAATGAAAAATTTACTTTAAAATTGTAAGTAAATGGAAAAGGAGAAAAAAAAGGACATATGTGGAACATGATTAAGAATACAACAGCGTCCACACATACAACTTTTACAATTACATGACAGTAATTTTTGCTCTTTATTCTTACAATGTCATCCCCACATGCCTATCAAACATTTCATTTAATGGTTATTACTATTTCAAAATATTACTTACAAAAATGGCCTTTATTTTTTCTCTTTGAGCCTCCAACAGGTAGATCCCTGTTTTGGGTTAGCCTGTCTAGTCTAGCGGAGAATCCAACTGGAGGGAATGAACCAATGCCACACAGGCCTTGAAAAGCCTTTTGCCAGCATAGGACTGGTCCAAACCATCAATCAATGGAATGGCTGAATTTTGCAAAAAGAAATAAGATAAAAAAAAATAAAGTACTTGTAGTTGTAGCCAAATGTATTATAAAAGTTGTGTTACAAAGGCGAAAATGATAAATTTGTGCCGACAAATATTTTGAATTCATGGGGGTCTTTTGCTTAACCTCAGGAAATTATCCAAATGTTTACAAGCCTTCATTCTCCTTCTCAAAAACAAACAGTATTGAATAAAAAATGAACCTATACTTGATCCGAAGCAATCAAATTCAAAATATGACATTTACAAACTTTACAAACTGTATTTTGATCAAATCCCCTAGTTTGCTTGTAATGTTTCTTTGGAGATGGAGTTATGATTGTGAAGCAGAGTCAGATTTGTGATCAGAATCAGCAGTGGCTTGGACCTGAGCTGCATACTGCAAGTTCCAAAGAACGTCTTCGAAAGAAGGACGGCCTGAGGGCTCAGGTGATATGCATTTGCTTGTGATGGAAACCACTATGGATAGCGATTCCTGTGAGCACGTGCTTAACACTACTGGGTCTACTATTCGTCTTCCACCATCCTGGCTCCCAAACGATGCCTGCAACAAAAGACTCCACTTTTATGAAAGTTCAACTTCATTGAGGGTTTGGCTTGGAAACAAACGGACTCAACTTAGATCATGTGAACGTACCATTTCATTTAGCAGAAATGCTTCCCCTTTCCCGGTTACAATTGGACCAACAAGTGATTCGAGAAGAATATACCCAAAGTTGTAAACATCATCCTCCATATTTGTTCTATGACTGCATCAATAATCACAAGTTCACATTTAACCTATTAATTTTTAGAGGTGATGGAAAAAAGAGTAAATTAAGCAGCTGAACACCACAGTACTTACTATGTGAACCAAAATATAACATTTACACAATGTAATGGATTGACCAACAAAGAGAGAGAAATGCAAATACTTACCGAGATTTTGGGGTCTCGGCCTTCACCTATAGCACAAATAAGATGCATCAGAATGACCAACTGGAGCAAGGATAAAGCTTTTTTAAAACAGTTTAGTGCAATCAGGTTGTAAAAGTACCTCTATTTTTTCAACTTCTTGTGTGATTACAGCCATGCCATAGTCACTCAGTTTTGGAATTTTATGCTCGTCCAACAATATATTATTCGTTTTCAGTCGATTGTTGAAAGTGCCGGGAATCACACCAGTATGTAGAATATGCACAGCCTTAGCAGCACCGATGAGAATACCCAATCTATCTGACCAGTTTAGAACTTTTCCAGGGCAAGTTTCTGTACACAAGCGAGTAATATTTAAAGGTCATGATTCCTTTATGTCTATTCCGATGTTCAAATAAGAAGCTACAGAGTTCAGCTCTCAAAAAACTTACCCGACAGGTGTGCACCATAATTCCCGTTGGGCACAAACTCATAAATAAGGAAGATTTTGATGCTACTTAAATCATCTTGGAAGCTGTTGTCAATGCAATAACCCAAAAGACCAACCAAATGCGGATGATGAAGCTTTGTCAATACATCCAGTCGAGCTTTGAGATTTTGAATTGAATTTTTCTTCAACAAAATCAGAGACCGAATTGCAACAAGGGTTCCATTTTCCAATCTTCCTCTATAAATCTGGAAAATAAAAGGAGACTGATTAAGCTTCTATTACAAACAACATTATTTCAATCAAGACATAGTACCTTCCCATTGGAGCCTTCGCCCATTAAAGTTGATGAATGGAAGTTCTTTGTGGCCTCTGTCAACTGTTCTAGTGAGAAAACATGAGATGCAGGGGAACCTTGTGTTCCGAACTTGGCTGTTTGAGAAATGAATCCTAAATGAAAATGAAACGGCACAATTACCATTAAAAGAAACAATTACCAACAAATTAACAAGAAAAACCTGATTTTGAAACTTACTGGCATTTGCAAGGACTTCAGCTGAAACTGCTGGAGATGCTGCAGTATTATCTTGCACAGCCTTGGAAACTATATTCTGCTCAGATGTTCTTCTAGAAAGGTATCTTCTGCACAAAAACATAATCCCTAATGCCAAAAGAATCACCACTACAACAGTTCCACAAATGACAGCAATAAGTTCTCCTGTTGATCTGCCTCTTGATTGCTCCGCCTTCAAATTGGCTGCTTCACAGTATGGTTTTTGATGCTGGTTTTGTCCAGCATTGGACAAACAGTTCCCTCCAATTTTAACTGCTCTCCTACTATCCAAGCAAGAAGGAAGTTTGCCAATTAACTTGTTTTCAGAGATATCTACAAACCCTAAATTCCTACCACAAGTGAGGTCATCTGGAAGGGGTCCGGTCAGTAAATTGGAAGCTAAGTTCAAATATCTCATGTTTGGGAGAGAGAACAAGGAAGATGGAGGTTTTCCACTCAGGTGATTTAAGGACAAATCAAGATGTTGTAGTTTACTCAAAGAACCATATTGTTCTGGAATATCTCCTGAGAAGGAATTATTGCCTAGGAGAAGTGTAATTAACCCTTTAGGCATTGCAGGTAAATCAGAACCTAATTTGTTCTCTCTTATATCCAACATGTGCAGATTACTTAAGGTGCTCAAATCAGGCAATGCACCAGTGAGTCCATTGTGACACAAGGTAAGATCAGTTAGTGTTGCTATTCTGCTAATTGAAGAAGGAAATGTACCCTTAAACCGGTTATGCTTTAAGCTCAACACAGTTAGATTGGGAAACGAATCAAACCAATCAGGAACAGATCCATTGAAAAAATTTCCATCCAATATCAAGGACTTGAGCTTGACCATTCTTGCTAATTGAGGAGGAACTGAACCAAGCATAAAATTTGAGCTCAAATCCAGAAATTCAACTGAAGATAGCCTGCTAATCTTGTCAGGAAGCGGTCCCCATATCCCCAAGGAAACCAAGCTAACAACCCTTAAACTGGTTAATCTCGTAAGTGTAGTAACAAAAGAATCAATTGAGAAACTCTGAGATAAAGTCTGATCAGGAATTGCAAATCCGTTGAAATCGCTAACCTTTCCAAGTTTATCCCCTCTAATTTTTAGCTCAGTAACGACATTGTTCTCGCAAATGATGCCCACATGCAAAGTTGAAGAGAAATTGCAGAAATCGCCACTGTAATTTCCCCAAATATCCAGTTGTGAAGGGTACTCCAATTGCTTTCTCAACTGCAGTAAAAGTTGAGCCTGATTATTCTGCAATTGATGGCTGCCACATATGAAGAGAGCCAATAGTACGACATAACAGCTTATCCGCCTCATTTAGGACTAATGTCAAACACTTAGCGCTCAAGTTTCACCACAGCTGAAATCGAATTTTCCCCCTGAATAGTAAACCATAATTCAGAAAATTGAGACTTGAAATCAGGTAAAGGTAAAAAGCCCCTTCTTCAAACCAAGAAATCAAGCTGAAATCCAAACAGAATGGCAAATAAAAGAAGCTTGATGTTGTGGATAACCGGTTAACAATAAAGGAAGATAGTTAAATCCCATGAACCAAAAACATTAGAAGCAAGTGGAAATTAATGAAGCAAAGGAATGTAGTTAAAAAAGAAAAGGAAAGGAGGAGGAATTGGGACAGAAATCCGTTAGTTTGAAGAATGTCTAGCAATATATGTGAGTGGAAGTAATAATGGAGAAGCGGTGTGGCTGTTAAATGACCGGACAGTAGTAATTTATATCGATAGGAAGCAATTACTGCAAAGGAAGTGAGTAAGTAAACCAATGGCAATGGTGGATTATGGAGAATAAGCCATGTGGAAGGGAGTGGAGGTAAATGAGAAGAACAACTTCATTTCCTTTTGTATGTTTCTTCTGTGACCGTTGATAGGCAAGTAATTGCAGGATTTGTTTGGTACTGAGCTTCTTCTTCTGTATTCTCTTATTTATCCTCCCATTCTTCTTCAATTTACAGCATTGCCATCACATGGGGTAGTTTCTGCTGTAGTTTAGATTCTCTCTTTGTTGAATGTGGAATTTTCTTCCAAATTTCCACATTGTGCTTTGAATAGGGGATGTGGACAATCTTTATATAATATAATGTAATGTCCTTAATTATTGATGTATTATGATATGATAAAGAGACAAAAACAATAATTAGTAAACCAAGTTAAGTTCCCCTGGTAAAATTTTATGAAGGATTTATTAGAAGTACCCAAATATTGATTAGACTAGTTTAGGTCTTAGACTAAAATTACGGTGAATAAATTTCAACGGTAGAAAGCTTAATAAAGAGATGGCAGAATGGGATAAAATTTCAACGTATTTTAAAGAGTTTGAATAAACAATTGAAACGTCTGGTCTGTTGGCATTGGCCGTCACCCTTTTTCTTTACTTTAAACTTAGTATAGTTTATTTAACTGCATATTTGAAATTTTTCCTTTTATTCAACCCAAAAGACAGAAACGATTTTTCTTTTTTGTTAAAAATGACACACCATAGAACATTATATGTAAACAAAGAAATGGATAAAATTAGAAAGTCATTTGAATCATGTTACATAGTGAAAGAATTTTTGTAATGACTGCAATTCATATGAATTCTTTAAATAAAATCAAATAAAAAATGTATGTACTTTTCAGTTATTTAAATTAGTTGAATTCATAAATCCAACCGATGGTAAAAATACTAGTAAAATCAAAAGGGGCTAAATGGTAAATAGCATGATAATGAGATATAAGACTCAAATACAGGCTGTTTAAAATTCATAAGCACGTTCCAAAGAGAGGCTTTGGGTTCCAAATAATGCTGAATCTGAAATTTTTAAGCACAAAAATGATAATGAAATAGATTACAGAAAGATTTGCCAAGAATAGAGTGCCCTATTGTTGGAGTTGCCCAGACAAAGAGGCATGTTTGTTGGGCCTTGGGAGGGGGTCCAATGCAACTTGCTTACTTCTTTATTCTTTCTTACTACTATTAAATTTGGATTTTGGCATCTTACTCGGTCAAATCCTAGAGTGCTTCATATAAAGATGAAAGCTGCTTTGGATCCTACATTTTTTTAATTTTTGGGCCAACACCCACTCCTTTTATTTTTATAAGGTTGTCTCTTGTCAGTATTCTCAAGAGAAAAATGAAATGTAACTAAGAAGAAAGGTTAAATGTCAATGTCTCACGTATGATTGCCATATTCATTTCCAAGAGGGAATGTTTTGTACACTAATATGCATAAATCTACAAAAGTTTAGTATGGGCTATAATGGGCTGTTTTCTCTTTTATCTTTGGATTTTTAAACAATATTTGTTGTATTACAGTTTTTCTCTTTTATAAACGTATTCAAGAGGTCATTCAGCCCAACCACCCAGTAAAGAAGGCAAAGGCTGCTAAAGTAAAGGCCAAACACAAAACATTGACCACAAAGGTACAAGCGTATAAGATTTCTTTGCAGTTTAGGTTCAGAAAAAAGTCTAAAAGGCAAGGAGGAACATGTGAATAATTTTACATATGGCTCAATAGTCTTATTGGGTAGTCATAACACAACAAACTTACGTGGAAAATTCAAGATCCACTGGTATATCCGCATAAAAGAATAGTTTCGATGTATATGCATTTTGAGTTTGAAGAAAAAGTTCTTAATTTGGTTTCCCTTGTACACATTTTTCGATTGATTAAACCAAGCGTGTAAAAACCTTGTCAATTTGAACAATCTAATTCAGTATTTTCTATGCTGAACTATTCTTGTTTACTCTTAACTAGACCTGTTCGTCAGGCGGGCCGAGCATGGCGGGTTTTTCATTAAAAATGTTAACTCAAACCCGGCCCAAACCCATACTTTAGAACTTCGAGTTCAAGCCGGGCTTAAGCTGGGTTACAAGGTCATTCTCAAGCTTGTGAATATTTTTTTGTTATAATTTTTTTTAATTTTATTAAATAGAAAAAATATAAAAAAAGTCAAAATATGTTTAAATTTAAATATACTTGCTACTGTTTACTTAAAATCTTTAATATTTAGTAACATTTATTGTAATTAATTATAAAAATTTAATAGGATAAAATATAAAATCTTAAAATAATTATAAATTTAATGTATAAATATATAATAAATAAATAAAATAATTAGTCAGGCCTGGCTTGGGTGTTTATACAAAAACCAAGCCCGACCCATAAGTCTTCGAGCTTTGACGGGCTCGGGCCGGTCTTTTTGAAAAAATGAGTGTCCAAGCCCATTCATTGAAGCGGGCTCTACTGCCCAGGGGTTGAGGTAGGGATGTCAATGGGGCGGATTCGGTGCGAGTTTGGGGATTCCCCATTTAGTGTTTCGGGGAATTTTTTCAACCGCCCATTTCACACCCATGCAGGTTTGGGCGGTTTCCAAATAATCCCCGTCCAACTATAAATTTCACATAAATTTGATGTATGCTCTCATTTATAATAAAAGTTGTACTTCATTTTATCATAATCAATAAATTCTAGCTATAAGATTGTATAATAAAAGGGATAATTCTAAATACTACGACATTCTCATTGGCTCAATTTTTGTGTTTTTTTTCATGCTTGTCAATTTGTTGATTTTTTTTAGCAAATTTAAAGGGTGGCGAGATTATGATGATCTTTCTTAGAAAAATGTTTTATTTGCTGCTATGTTAGAGAGTTGAATGACAAGTTATTTGTGCATTTATTTTTTCGATTTTGTTAGTCTTTTATTTCATACAATTTAGTTTTCTTGTACAATATATAATTACTTTCCATAAAAAAAATTGATTAATTTAATATTAAGAAACCACAATTAATTATATCATCATATAATTATTTTCATTCTTTTTATCAATAATATGTAATTTCTTGAAAGATGAACGATTTGAATAAATTATATATGAAAAACAATTAAAAGCTTGTGTATGTGTGTTATACATTCGAGTTTATTTTGGGAATTTTTTCTGGGACGGGTTCACGTACGCAACGGTTCGGGGTTGGTTCTACCCAAACCCGCCCATATTTTATTCACGGGTGTGAAATTTTCAGATATTCACTAAACCCGTCGGTTCGGATTTAGTGATTCATGTATTCTCCGCCCGACATCCCTAGGCTGAGGGAGGGTGGGGGTGGTGCCCAACCGGCTACTAGACAAGTGGTGTATACGGAGTAGTACAAATATAATTGTATATCCATGTTACATGGTGCATATGTTACAATGTGGATTCATGTCCTAGCGGTAATGCTTAATCCCTCTATCCCAGCACATTATTTAAATAAAATCTATTAGATTGTAAAAAAATTTCTAAACAAAATAGATTTAATTTTTTTCTTTTCTTAACTAAAACTTTCTTTCACTTTTCTTTATTAATTATTTTTCTTTCATTTTTAAAATATTCTTAAATGTTAATTAAAGAAGTGACAATCATCTGGAAATATATATGGATAACGTAGTATATTTAACGACTACTCAGTATATGATTGTGGTATCAGGTAACGAAAATAAAATATGTATGAAATTATAAAACACATATTAATGAGATAGAAATAATTAGAGAGAATCCAATTTATAATTGTTGGACCCAGTAAGGGTGTAAAATAGGTCAGAGGGGGGGTGAATGACTCTTTTTCGAGTTCACGCTTAGCTTCAGAAAGATGCTTCTGAAGTTGCTTCTGAGTAAGCGTATGTTACTCAGAATCCCCTTTTTATGTTTAATGTGTTTTTAATGCGGAATAAAATAACACAAATACAAATGAGCTGAGTAAGGAAATGCAAACAGCGATTTTTATCCTAGTTCAGCCTCTGCCTAATCCAGTCCTTGGAACCTCCAGTCCAATATTTAATTCACTATAACTCTTCTTTTAGTGAAGAGTAAACCTTTTACAACGCCTTGATTGAAGTACCCTTCAACAATCTTTGCGGAGCTATACCAATACAGAAGTTCCGTCCTTCTATATCTGAGGCTCTGAGCTTCGTCTCTAATAAGTACCCTTCTTACTTTCATTCCCTTACACTATCTTACCCTCAGCTTAGTGTAAGTTACAATAGTTTTACAAAAATGATTTTTGTGAACTTCTGAACTTTGTTCCAGTCAGTTCAATTACAAACAGATGGGATTTGAATGTTTGCTATGAGAAGGTTGTAAGCAGATTGAGATTTGTTTTCGCGTTAGTACTTGTGTTGGGATTCGGTAACCTTCTCAGATGCGGGAAAACTTCTTTTTATAGAGGGAGAGAATTTTTCCGTTGAATTAAGGACTGTTGCTAAAAATACAGCAGTTGTCTCTCAATCTTGTTTCCGTTAACAATTCGTTAGAGAGCTCGTCCAGGTCTGATTTGCGTCATACTGTATTAGGTTGATTTTGCGGGTCCACTTTGTACTTGCAGATATGTTTCAGCATGGCAGGTGAGATTTGTTCTTGAAGTTGCAGCAAATTTTGTTTTGTAGCAGACGTAAGCCCAAGACGCGCGGCGGCATTAAATGCTAAGTCAGTTGTTTTGACTTTTTAGCGCCAAAAGATTGAGTTGACCTTTTGCAATCCTCAGAAGGGTCTTTTAACGGTCTGAGCGATGAGTGATTCTTCTGAGACATATCTAAGTGTTCTTCTGATTAATCCTTGTGCTTCTAAGATGACGTTCTTCTGATTAATCCTTGTGCTTCTGAGACGACGTTCTTCTGAACTCAGAACTTACAAAACAATATATTCTTCAGAATCCAATAATAAAAAAATAAAAAATCAATAGCAAAAATAAAATATAAACACGTATCTAAATTGACTAAAAAATTGAAAACTAAAATTGAAATCGAAATAATCTTAAGTTTTAAATCATTTTTATAACTAAATTTCTCATAACTTTCAACGTGGTTCTGACCGATAATGTTTTGCTTAAATTTAAATAATAAAAATAATATAATAATAATTTGAAGGGTAGAAAATTAAAATTTTTTAAGAAAAGAAAAGGAAATAATATACTTCTAACAACTGCGATAAATAAATTAACAGCAGTGGAAGGAATTAAATTTTCATTGTTGAAAAGTGGAGGGTACGTTTTGCTTTTCGGCCAGATCTTGAATGGGGATCCGCTTTCCCTGTACGATTATCACAGTTCAGCTGAGAAAGCAATAAATCGTAGCATATTTCTCTCTCTTAAATAGTCTTGAACGGGGTTGATTGAGGTAAACATTTTCAGGTATTTTTCTGACTTCGTGCTTTGATTTGGGTTCGTCTTCGTCTCTATACAAGCTTGGATGCGCACCCAATTTTGCTTCTGTCGTAATTCTAAGCAAAAGGTACTACTTTTTTTATTATTGTATACAGTAGATTGCTTATTTGGGTGAAATGGAGAATAGTTTTAGGGCTGAAGATCTTTCAACCATCGGAGGAATTGCCACCGTTTCGGTTCTTCATTCTTTCATTCCCACGCATTGGCTGCCTTTCTCCATTGTTGGTCGCGCCCAGAAATGGAATCTCTCCAGAACATTACTTGTCAGTATGTACCTTTCTTCTGCGTTTCTTCGTTTTTGTGTTCATCCCATGTTAGGTCTTGCTCAATCACACAATCGCTGCTGGCTTTAGCCTTTAGTAGAGTAAGAACTACTTGAAGTTTCTCTTTTTTAGCATGAATCTTCTTAGGCTTATGTGTCAGCTAATTACATTAATGAGGAATCTCGGTTTGCAGCAATTTAAGGCTTGTTGTGATGGGATTGATGTGTATTTTAGTTTTTTTTTTTGGCAATGTTGTGGTAAATTCATTGTTGTAATTTGTATCATTAAGATCCAAATGCAGCCACTCAAAGTTCTTCGGTGTGGCCTACTTTTGTTAATTTGATATTGCTGCATAGCATTAAAGTTATTAGGTGATGGATTAGGCTTGGATGGCTCTTCTTGATTGCAATGATGGGGTCTATAATATGTTTAAGAATTGACTCACTGCAAGCATTGTAAAACTAATTGCTTATTTGATCCATTTCTTCAACGGTGTATGCCTAACCACACTATGATTAGCTAATATCCCCATTCCTTTATATCTACTAGTCAGATGTATGGTATTGAAAGCTAATTGTCTTGTGTACACTGAAGTTCATGGCATGTTTGATTTACTTGAGCACATTTTCTATTAGATGGCTGCTTATCTGACAAAATTTTCCTAACTTTCTTTTAGGTTCTATTGTGTTTCACGGTTTCTTTTTGCCAAGTGAACTAGAATAGTAAGCTGAATTTGCATTTAATAATAAATCTTATCAAGATCTTCACTTTATTTGTTTGCGCAGCGGCATTTGGGGCGGTTTTGCATGTAATATCCACTTCACTTCTTGGTATAACAGCAGTTACCATGGCTAATACGATTGCAGGAGAAGAAACTGTGCATAAGCTTGCATCACTTTTGCTTGTAGTTCTTGGTGGCAGTTATGTGTTGCTTTTTCTCTCTGGGAAGGGAGGCCACAGTCATTCACACAACCAACCCATGGAGAAAATGGCAGTTGCAGGGCTTGTCCTTGTTCCTGCGTTGTCCCCTTGTGCAACCACTCTTCCAGTTTTTCTCGCTGTTGGGAATTCGTCCTCCATGATGGTTCTTGCAATAATAGTTCTTTTATTGAGGTTTGATAGATCCTTCTAATTTCTCTGGTTATAATTCCAATTAAATAACTGTTTTTATTTTTGAAATTTATGCTTCACTCTTAAGTCATTGCCAATGGAAAGGTGTTGCTTGTACAAATGAAGCTTCTTAAGATGCATCTTCCTGGTGAAAGCAAAGTCAAGTCATAAAATTAATCTAGTCCTTCCCCAATTATCTTTTCTTGATTATATGAATCTACCACTACATGCGGGTTCCTACCCGAATGGCTTCTTAAGACCAACTTTCTTCTTAAAACAACTATCTAGGTAGGTTTGATCAAGGTCTTTTGAGGAAAGTGTTTGACTTGATTTCCAATGTACTCTAATGCTTCTTTCCACTGTCATTTTGGTATTTTTTGCTTGAAATTTTGTTATAGTTATATCAAATATAGTGTTTCTCCATCATAAAGTTTTAACGTACTTGTATTTGATTGGCAGCACTATTACTGTGATGACGTCACTGGTGGCTCTATCGTTCTACGGTGCTAGCCAGCTCAAGTTTCACTGGGTGGAGCGCTATGACAAACTTCTTGTGGGTTCAGTCTTATGTTTGGTAGGAATTCTAACGCTGGTTTTTCACCATCATGATCATGATGGAGATGGCGGTTTTTCAGGAGAGCATATTCATAGGAAAATCATTGTAACGTGAGCTCTTTTATGATCTCGCAGTATATAATTTCGTATTGCTTAATGCTTTCCGGGTAGCACCTTCTATGTTGACAAGACGCTTCCTGTTACTAGCTGTTTAATACATAGTATTTTGTTTGGTCTTGTTCTACTTGTTTCCATAGTCATTCTTCAGTAATGTCGTTTCGAGAATATCTTATCTTCACTTCCCTACAAGATACAATTGCTAATCAATTCCATTGTTGAACTTCAACTATTGTGGCGCAAGTTATAGAATCACCATATGAATCCCCCACATGAATTACCTTTCTTGACTCGTTTCCAACATAAAGTGCTTCAAGAGGAGACTGAGTAAAGAAAATTGGAATCACCATCTTGTTTTCTCAATCAAACTGGCAAAGTATGCTTAATTTTGAACTGAAAGAGACGTGTCAGATAATGTAAGTAAAGTCTTGATCAAATTACCATATAGCATGAAAGGAAATACTAGAAAGTAACCTAGTTAATTTAAACCTACTCTATTCCAATTTCCAAGTGTCCCATACTGACTCTTAGTTTACTATGTTTCTGAACATATTTCTCCAAGACCCAAGTCCTCCATGAAGAGATCCCAAAGCACCTTTTCTGACTCCTAACCTTTCTGCATTCACCTGACTTCTCCATTTTTCGATCTCTTTACGAGCCGCTTCATTAGCTACCTCCAATTTAACTGATATTAACTTCTTTTGGGCGACTATTTGGTCTAGCTCATCATGTAAATGTTCTTCTGCTTTTGAAAGTGTGGATGATTCAGATTCCAAGGAACTTAATTCCTTTTGTCTTTGCTCCATCTTTGAATCAACATCTGCAGTTTTCCCCGCAAGAGATGATCTGCGAGCTTCAGCAGTCTTTGCAAATTCTTTGGCATTACGGATACTTCTTTTCAAATCAGCCAGGCGACACATTGTATCTTTAAGAATTGTCTTTTCGTCCAGATCATCAGTGTGGTCGACAAGTGCATGAAGGTTCTTCTCGATTTCGACAAAGTAATTAGCTTGTTGTATAGCCTCCAATGACAAGTTGAAAAGTACTCTCAATGCTTCTTTCCGTTGTTGCTGATCATCAGCAGTAAGTTCTGGTGCTTGACTTGAACCTAAGATTTCGTTACTGAACATGGGTTTTTGCATTTTTCTCCTGCTTGAAAGTTCTATTAGGAGACTTTTGAATACTCACTGCACGTGTGCTTCATCCTGTCATGCCAGGACGGATCGAAAAGAGGGGCGGAGTATAGAGGCTCGTCGGGTGGGGTGTTACGTGATTTGGATTGGAGGGTATGCTCATGATATTGGGGTATGCTCAGTTGCTCGGGCAGAGATATGGGGGGTCTTGGAGGGATACGGGGTCGAGGTTGATAGTAGGCACGTTATTGATGTGTTGTCTAAGGAGTTAAATGACCTGAATGCGAATAATAGCCTTATTCGTGAGATTAAAACATTTGGTCGAGGGTGGTGATGTTTCAACATGTGTACCGAGAGGGAAATCAATGTGCTGATTTTATGGCGTCTCATGGGGCAAGCCTGCCGATTGGTTGCTTCTTCTTCAATGACCCTATTCCGGGTGTAGGGATGATATTGAGCCGCATCTGAATCCATATTTTCATCGTTTCAAGGTTGGATCGGATCGGATCTGCCTTTGCCAACCTTGAAATTGTGATAATATGAGTGTAAATCGAATCCAGATCTGACCCGTTATCATTCCTATCCGGGTGTTCAAAACATTCTTCGACATGGGAGCTAGCTTCCCTAGACTAGGCATTGCCTAATTTTCTTTGTTTCTTCATCTCTGCTACCAAAAAAAATTCGAAATTTTCAGTACACCTCCGCCACATAATGAATGAATTTGACTAATGTTAAGTGTATTCTACAATTATAATAGTATTCACAACACCAATAAAGTGACCTTGAAAAAATGATACTATCTAATTAATTTTATTAATTTGTAAACGTAGAGCCTTCATAAAGGTTGAGAGGCAATTATGAAGAGTTGAGCTCTCGAATTTGCCTGAAATTTCAGGTTTACTTTCTTCAAATATGCATTTGATAAGAAAATAAAGTCCGGATCAACTAACCTACTCGATTTCTAGTTCTACACGTCCCACACAGGGCATTAGTTCTACACAAAACCTACTCTAATATATTGTTTAACACAACTCCCCAAGACCCAAATCCTCCCTGAAACGATCCCAACAAACATTTGCTGATGCCAACTTCTCTTTAGCTCCAAACAGCTTTGCATTCACCAGCTTCATTTCTGCTTCCAAACTTCTCCATGTTTCAATCTCTTTACATGTCTCTTTGTTTGCTCTCTCCAATTTAACCGAAACTGACTTCTTTTGGGCGATCACTCGGTCAATCGCACCTTGTAATTTTGCTTCTTCTTCTGAAAGTGTCAAGAATTCAGACTCCAATAACCTTAATTCCTTGTGTCTCTGCTCCAGCTTTGAATCAACATCGGCAGTTTTCCCTGCAACAGATGTTCTGTGAGCTTGAGCAGACTCTGCAATTTCTTTGGCACTATGAATACTTCTTTTAAAATCAGCCAAGCGAGACATTGTATCTTCAAGAACCGTCTTTTCGTCCACATTATTAGCATGCTCGACAAGTGCATGAAGGATTTCCTCAATTTTGACAAAGCAATTAGCTTGTTGTATAGACTCCAATGACATGTTGAAAAATCCTCGCAATGCTTCTTTCTGTTGCTGCTGAACATCACTAGTATATTCTGCTGCTTGGCTTGAACCTAAGATTTCTTTACCAAAAATGAGTTTTTGTTTTTTTCTCATGATTGAAAGTTCCGTTAGGAGACGTTTAGATACTGTCTGCACTTGTGCTTCACCCTGTCAAGCCAGCATGAAACATTTATGAGAGAAAATATGAATTTGGTTGCCCGTGGGTAAAAAGTATGTTTTCTACTCCAAAGTTAAGTAGTTTCAACATGTAGACCCAACACAACTTTTTGGCCACATTCTTATTTCTTGGCACATTTGGAAAAATAGCCCTTTTAACAAGTTGGTATTGCGTCAAGTATACTCCATAAAATATTAAAATCAGCTCGTACTAGGAATGACAGAAATCACATCCATACACAAAACAACATACAACAACAACCAAACCTTAATGCCACGAAACAACATATTTACACAACATGATTTTTGAAATAGATGAATGAAAATCCTTAGAACGTAAGTTATTTTGCTAAAAATTACTTTGCTTTTATTTGTTTGACAATGCCAAATTCAGGTGTGTATTTGTGCTTTTACTCAGTTTTTTTGTTTCGCATGTCCCGTTTATCATAATTTGAAAACTACTATGTCTTTGTGACCATAAGTAAAAGGGTTAAGGTTAAGTTACACTCACAGTGTACAATCAAATGCTTTTAGGATAAAAATTGATTAACAAACCTTCTAATGTCGCTCTCACTATTTTACACCAGCTCAACTTTAATCTTCAAGTGAAGTCTAATGAACCAAAATTAGGGATGAAACAATTTCTAAAGCAATTATAGGAGATTTATCCATGTGATCCCTTGAAAGGGCAAAGTTGAGCTAGCATAAATGAAGAATTGAGGGTAATTTGAACCTTGACATGAGCAAATTACGGAGAGAATTACCTCGGAATGAATTTGTGTCCCTTCAGTTGCAGGCATATTGCCTTCTTTATCACCTTTAGAATGCTTCAATGGCTCGTGTATTACAGAAGTACAAGTGACAGCTGGTGCTGCTATTCTAGCTTCAACATCGCTTATTGCCTTCTGTTTCTGCACCATCAAAGGAGTCTGATTTGGTGGTGCTTCAACTGCCGGCTCCAGTGCCTTTTTTGGTCCAGATTTATTTAGTTGTTTTTCATTGTCAACTTTGGAGTAATGCCCAGCACTAAGAACATCAACCACGCACTCAACTGTAAGGCTATCCTTCACACGATACCCTTCAGCAGGGTTTAATTTACTCGCAGGAATGACAGAATGGAAACCCCAGTCTTTATTTTTTACACTGAATACATGTCGAGCTTCTGCGAAACGAAAAATTGATCAATCTACTTCACTATACATGTTGTAAAAAAGATTAAACTACAGAATGAAAAACTTAACCATGTTCAAATGAACCCAGTGAGATTGGACAAGATCATCTTTTTATAGAAAAATCAAGTAACTGACACGCTTCCGAATTTGCAAATTGCTGTGTGTGTGTATGAACATATTACTTACTAGGATTTTTACATGCCATAAAGCTCCACCATGTTAACAGAAGAAAGTTACCTTTTGTGACGGTAGCTGATTTTCGGAATTGATTAATAACTGCCAAGCTAAACTTAGCATCTCTGTACCATCCATCAGGCAAATCTGTTGAATCAGCAACATCCAGATAAATTGACAAACTAATCACCTCGACTCCTCTGGGGAATAAAAGCAAACGCCTGGAAGGCATAAAATAAACCCAAGTTACACAAACCCTAAAACAAGCATTGTAAATGCGAGATGAAAAGTACCATTTACAATCACCAGCAATGAAAATATCCGAATGAAGCTTCGTCACGGAAAATTTGGATAAATTAGCGATGTTCCATGTGAATTTTGATGAAGCTAAAGCTACAATACCAGAAGCCTCCTTTACTGCGCCAAGAACTTGACACTTTTAACATTCAATTTCTACAAACTCAGAAAAGGTTGAAATTCAAACAAACCTTTCATGATTGTAGTCACAACAGGAGCCAAAACGATCTCTCAGACCCTAACACTTCAATTTTCCCTCGCTGTACAAAAAAAATCAAAGATAGTTAATTTGAACTGTTACTCGCTTGCCTACCAATATTAAGGGGCTTTTCATGCCTTATTGGTCAGTCAACTCTCGGAGATTTTAAATTATAAGTTGATTGGTCTGGGCCGAGTCAAGGAGAAAGATTACATGGATTTATTAAGCTTGAGTGCTGAAGATATTCCCTAATCCATTTTAGAACATTTTTCACAGTATAATTTTTTTATCAATCTACAATAGAGTTTTTGACAAACGAAAATACAACCTTTTGTTCTCAAACAACAATTGTTTATAATTCCAAAACTTATATTTTATATGAAATTTTTTTAGCAAACTTGCTATATTTTCTTATGAAACTTTGAAGCCAAAGTTAATTTACTAAATGCAATTTATTGAGGGTAGGGAAAATAATTTCCACTAGTTATGTGATTATAAAACCTCGTTTATGATAACTATTTTTTAATAGACTTGCAAATACTTAGTTCATTTGATATATTTAACGATGAAAATGAGTAACATGATATATATTTTGTTAGAAAATAAGTTGGTTAACAAATTCGTCAAATTAATTGATACGCATTTTAACTTATAAGTTAAGGTGATGAATACATAATTTGAATTTTGAAGTTTAATTTTAAACTATTTATAATCACTGAAAAAAAATAAAAGTATACTCCTCAGTTTTTATAAAAATTTGTCTACTTTCTATATGTACTTTTAATGTTCTGCAAATTATAAATTCTTTATAAGTCACATTTTTTAAACGATCTAACTATTTAACAAATATTGATAAATTAGATTTGACGAACACAATACTATTTATTTTTATAAGCTCCCAGCTTATAATATATAAGCAAGAGAAAGTAATTAATTACAGTATGCTCCTAACTTTAATTAATTACTATGCTTCATGATTGCTATGACATCTGGAATGGTTTTGAGCAGGTAAGGTGTAAGTTTATTTACAGGGCTGCCAGTCAGTAAGCTCACCCGTTAATGTTAAGACTGATTCATAGCCTTCCTTCCTTTACAGACTGATTCAGAGCAACTTCAATGGAATCTATTCCTGGGAAATCCTTAAAATGGGTATAAATATGGGAAACATTCAAATGAGGAATGATTATTATATTAATATTTTTTTTTTAATGTTGATTTATTTTAATGTATTTAATAATTTTTTAATTATTAGGAATAGATTTGATGTAAGGAAAATAATATAATAATAATAAAATATTATTACTTTATGGTAGAATTGTTTGTCGGGCGGGTCGGGCCGGGTTCGGGTAGGGCTTGGCTGGTTTTTTTACAAAAAACGCTAACCCAATCCCATACTTTAGAACTTCGGGCTCGGGCCGGGTTTACAAGGTCATTCTCAAGCCGGGCCAAGCCCATGAATATTTTTTTTGTTATAAATTTTTTTATTAAACTAAGTTAAAAAAATATAAAGTATATAAAAAAAATGTTTAAATTTTTAATATAATTGCATTGTTTGCTTAAAATCTTTAATATTTAGTAACATTTATTGCAATAAAGTATACAAATTTAATAAGATAAAATATAAAAACTTAAAATAATTATAAATTTAATGTATAAATATATAATAAATAAATAAAATTATTCGTCGGGTTAGGTTGGGGCCGGGCTTGGGTATTTATATAAAAACCAAGCCCGGCCCATAAATCTTCGAGCTTCGATGAGCTGGGGCTCGGGCTCGGGCTCAGGCCGGGCTTTTTCAAAAAACGAATGTCTAAACCCGGCCCGTTAAAGCGAGATCGGGCAGAGCCTGGCGGGTATCCCAACCCGCGAACAGGTCTACTTTATGGGAATCTGAAATGGGGAATGAAAAATAGGAAAAATGGTTGGAACAAAAGTACTATAAATCCTGTAAAATAAGATTTGAGGAATGAAATATTAGAAAAATGGTTCATCTTGCTTTTAACCTTCCTTTTATCCACACGTAAGACCAACTCCAGCCATATCATTCGACATGCTCTAATAATAGTTTAAGCTCCTAACTTCAGATTTTCTTGTTTTCAATCAGAGTGAACAACGACGTCGTTCCACCAAGCCCTCACTGTTCAAGATCCGGCAACTTTCACCACAAAATGCCACCGCTGTTCCGGTCCTTCTCTTTTCGCCTCTTTCTCCTTTCGCCACTCCGCAACTGTAATTTTACACTTCTTCAAACCCCCTCCCATTTTGTAACCAGAACATCTCCTCGTTAGCTTCATTCCATTGGGTCTGTTTAGTCTCCGCAAGTCACTCTTCCCATTCTCCAACTTCAACTTAAATTTTTTTTTTGGATTTTATTTAATTCTTGTGAAAATGGGGAGAGCAGGTAATCTAGAAGGCAAAGTTGAAGAAGATGAAGACTTAGAAGAACGGAAGCCGGTGACATTGGCGAGTATCGGTGATGAAGCTGATGACGAAGCAAACGAGGATCTCAGCTTGAAGATTGCTGAAAATTCGCTGCTCATGCGGGCGGCCAAGTTGGCTGAAAACAATTATCAAGATGTCGATTCTGTTCACGATGATGTGCATAACAATGATAATGATAGTTGTGTTCTCGGTGTCTGCCGCGGTGGTAACGGAACAGTGGAGGAGGACGGAATGCCTCTTTCTCAGGATGCTGAAGCACTTCCTAATAAGAAAAGGAAAAAGAAAATTAAGGTTCAATACATCAACACTATATTATGATTGTATATTTTTTCACTGGATTGAATTGATTTTATTCGGCTTAATATAAGAAGCTTGTTTAATGGAAGTTGATGATTCTTCGCAGCAAGCCTGTGGAGATCTTGAATCTTTCTCATTATCTTAATCAAAGATTTGTCTGTGTAATTTACCAGTTTAAGCTTGTGTAGTTTGGATTTGTGGTGTTGCATTTTCGTTTTCTACAATATGCTGAATCCTTAGTCGCATTAGGATGCTAGTTCAGAGGAAGAAGACAAGGCAGGAACACAGGAAAACGCAGATCCTACTTTTGTTCAGACAACTGATAATATGGTGCTGCGAAAGCTTCTTGTGAGTTAAATTAGATATTGATATGTGATTTGAAAAAGTAGAATAAACAGTAGAGAATGCAATTCAATTTGAAGGCTTAGATTACTATCTGTCACATTTATTCTGACAGCGTGGTAGGAGATACTTTGATCCTCCAGCCAGTGGCTTGTTGTCATGCTATAACTGTGGGGAGTATGGTCATATGGCTGTAAAATGCCCTCCATTCCAGACAAAGAAAAAGCCATGCTTTATCTGCGGGAGTTTGGAGCACAGATACAAGCAATGCTCAAAGGTTCGTAACTTAAAATGATGACTCAATGATTTCTTATCTCTAATGGCGAACTGTATATTCCCTTCTTTTTATGTTTTAGCTTCCTAGTGATTAAAAATGTTTGCAGACTCGGAAATTATTATTTGATTTGGGTTGTTCTGTGCTTGATTTGATCTCTTTGTAGGAGCGTGTTTGCCCTATTTGCAAAACAGCGGGTCACCATCCAAAGAAGTGTCGTGAGAAACACAAGGGCGGCCCCCTGATGTCAAGAGTGTGTTTAAAATGTGGAGACTCTGGCCATGATATGTTTTCATGTGGGAACAGTTGCACAGTCGATGATCTGAAGGTTTCAACTTTCCTCATAATACATTATTTATTTTCTTTTTTACTTAGTTGAAAGGCTAACTACAACTTTTTTTCCTTTTCAGGAGATACAATGCTACATTTGCAAAAGTTTTGGGCATCTATGTTGTGTGGACATTTGCAATACTAGTCCTAAAGAAGTTTCTTGCTATAAATGTGGTGAGCTGGGTCATACTGGTTTGGTAAGAAACACTTTCTCAGTGATTACTTTTACCCTTTTTCTTGAGAGTGATATTCTGTTTGTTGCTGCCTATATCTGCTTTCGTAGCTTTGATTAATGGGTAGATCGTATATAGTTGCTATCCTTGGAAACCAAAAGAATTAAGTGATGTAAGGCTTGCATTAGAAAAATGATCCTGGTGGGGGTCACATCATCTCCTTTTTGCTTGGTGAAAATAACTCTATTCATGAAATATTTATTGGTGCAGGAATGCTCAAGTTTACGAGAAGAGGCCAAAGCGTCACTTAATACATCATGCTCTATGAAGGCAAGTTTAGGAATCCCAAGTCCAGCATATGATATTTGTTCATGTTTATTGTATGTTGCGTGAACATTACACCTGGACTTGATTATATGCAGGCTGGGAAGAGTGATAATGAGTTTTCTGCTCCAGAATTAGGCAAGCATCGCGGGAGAATAACCGAAACTGAAGAAAGAGGCTATATGACGCTGCAAAAACCAAAACAAAGGGGAGGATGGATTATGGATGATGCTGAAGATGTGTCCCCATCAACACCGTATGATATGGACCATAAAGATTTTAACTTTATGCCTGATGGGCAGTCGTCAGGCTCTCAATCTTCAAAGGGTTACATGCATATGTCGAATTCACATTCGGGAAAGAGAAAGCGTGTAAAAAGGAAAGTTAAGCGTAGAAAAGGTTGGCCATATGGTCGCACCCTAGACTATCATCATTCAAGGTTTAACAACTGGGGCAATGCTGTGTCAAGATGAAAACCTCAAAAACTCTGGGGGCATTGAATTTTATGATTCACTACACTGGTTCATCTTGTTGTAGCGGCTTGGGCTTCAGTTCTATATCTTCTATTTTTTTAAAATCAAATTTGTTACGTGAATTGCTTTAACCATGTGCATTATTAAGATTGC
>CATIWQ010363320.1:0-14008 GCA_949673415.1 Euphorbia schlechtendalii
TATATATAAAATTATGCATTCATTAATCATCAAGTATAAATTATAAATAAATAAATAACTCACTAAAATTATAGCACATTAAAAAGTAAATATAAAAAGGAATTAATAACATATTTTTTTTATCTCTTACTAATTTTAAATAATATTTCAACTATATAATTCATCAAATATCTCAATACAATTATGACACATTTAATATGATTAATGATTTTAGGAAAACAATTAAAAATTTTAAATACTAATATAATCTATTATATAAATACAAGTAATAATTTAAACTAATTGATTTTCTACTTTAAAAAATTAAAAAATATTAATTAAAAAATGAAATAATTTTCATGATGATACAAAACCGGGGTTTACCGGTTCATTGGTTTACTGATTTTTTCCGGTTTGAACCGGTCTAGAACAGTTTCATATAAACCCGTTATTTTTATTCAACCGGACCGGACTCATTACCGGTTCCCAGTTCAACCGGTTCAACCCGACGGTCCGGTTCGGTTTCAATGACAGTGCTTATAACAAAAACAAAAGTATCACAAAATTAGAAAATTTGATATCTAAAGGGTAGGAATGAGTAAAACTACTTAACTAGTGAAACCTAAAATCATAATAAAACCTAAAAAATCACACAATGAAGTCTACTAATAGACCAATAGCAAAAAGCAAAAATATAAGGACATTTTTTTAAAAAGTGTTTATAAACATTTGATTAATTTTGATTCAGATTATTACTTAATTTAAAAAAAACTTAAAAATTATGGCCTATCCCTAACCTACTAAAATGCAGGAAGTCACAAAACTAAATAAAAATGGTTCATTTCAAAAAAGTGATAAAAGTGGATTGAAAACCTTTCACTTTCATATTGTAACTGTGAGAAAAAAAAACCAAAAAAATCAAGACAAGGTGATTCATTGTGAGAAAAAAGCATCCAAAAACTTCCATAAAAAAGAAGAGAACCAACTCAAAATCGGTACTCGTGAACAAAAAGCTTCAGAAAAAAGGCAAGTCAAACTAAAACAACAAATCTCAAAATCGCAACGACAAGAAAAGGTAACAAATTTGAAAAAAAACCTTAGAAAAAACAAAATTCGTTACTGAAATGCTTCTAAACTTTTCAAATCTACTTTCAGAAGACAAAATGGCTTCAAAAAACAAAACCAAAAGCAAGACACATTCAAAGAGAGCAAGGAGAAGAGTGATAAGAGCCTTAAAGGCCAACAAAAAGATAAAACAAACGATTAAACAAAAAACTGAAATGAAGAAAAATGAATGTTTAATATATTTTATCAATATTTAAGTTGTTCAATTCATGAATCTTGAAGATTTCTGATAGAAGCATGTTATAAAACTCAGCTACAATGTTATAAAACTCTGTTGGATAGATACTAGTAAGTACGTGGTAGTAAATCAAATAAATCCATTCTATTTACATTGATGCAGATGGGACATGGTGATACATCAATGTCAAGAACACCAAAAAATTATGAACTCATCTATTCAGAAAATGCTGGTTAGGGTAAAGGAATACAAGTGGCATCAAACTATGATGTTCTTGAATTCATCCGAGAGAAAGTGAAATCAAATGTTTGGGATGGACTTCAACAAACAATATTTGGGGAATATTTTTAAGAGGTTAAAATGAGGATGCAGAGGACTTTATTGCATAGCCTTGTACTAAGAGAATTCAAGAAACCACACAAGGATTGCATCTGTATACTAGTTGATAATAAGCATCTAATATTCACGGTAGAACATTTCTACCTCATCTCAGGGCTTAGACCAGAACCTGAAGATAACTTCACCATGGATAAAACAAATGAATCAATGGAATTCATCACCAAATATTTCCCCTCAAGACCATCAATTATCAAAGGAACAGATATACACAACTTGATTGACAAGATTCAAATAGACGATGATGAAGACTCTTTGAAGCTAGTGTTGGTGTATTTCATAACCTATTATATATTAAGGAAGGACATCAATATGAAAATCCCTCAATAGTATTTTGATTGTGTCTATAAAGACACGTACACAAAAGTAGCATGGGGGATACTATCCTTCAATGAAACAATTAGAGGGTTGAAAAAATGGAGGAAAAAAATAAAAGGCCAAAGAATTACACAATCCAAGGATGCCCACTATTATACCAAGTTTGGTTTTATGAAGTGTGCGAAGACTGTGAAGACTTCTTGTGTACAAAAGTGAAGTTGACACTAATTCTTTCAAACCAAGATTCTTCAACTAGCATCCAAAAGAGGAAGAGTTAGAGACTGGCAAGATAAATGTCAACATTTTTAACAAAAGTGCATGAAATGTAAGTACCCTATATAATAAAAAAAACTATACATGTACATTGTGTTTTGCAGTTAGGAAACTGGTAGCTATGTAGTAGGAAAACAAACTATATTAAAAAATATGGTATAAACCTGCTACGAGTCAAACTGGTATTAAACTAGTAGGTTACTAGTAGGTAATCTGTAGGAAGGTCAAACTGTGTCAAATGTGGTATGAAATTTGTCAAGAATCAACCAAAACATGTAACTGGTAGGTAATTGGTAGGAAGAACAAAACTTAATTAAATGTGGCATGAATCTGCTAAGAATTAACAAAAAATAGGAAACTAGTATCTAGCTAGTAGGAGACTGGTAAGAAGAGCAAACCATATTAAAAAATGGTATAAATCTGCTATGATACAACCTAGAATTAAAAAACTAATAGGAAACTATTAGGAAACTGGTAGATAACTTGTAAGAAGAACAAATTATATTAGAATTTTGAGTGAAGTTAAAATAGTGAAGTCATAAACTATTACACATTTTATGCATCATTTAATGTAGCTCAAGTTGAGGAAAATTGAGGCAACAAAGGAGGAATTAAACAATCTCCAGCTTAATAACTACTTCCCTCAATAAGAACCTCAAGAATTTTAGGAGAGTTTTTGTTATATAAATGTAAACCAAGCATAAGGGACCACCCGTGCAAAGCTTATCAATTATTTAATGGGCTTAAAAGCCAATTCAAGAAGAATTCAAGAAAGTATATGAAAAGCTTGAGAAATTTTCAAAGTAAGTTAGGGAGATTTAAAAAATTCTAAGAAGTAAAAATTTGAGGAATGAACAACATGATTTAAAAGAATACCACTACACAAACGTGGCAGATGACAATAATGAAGAGGGCAGTTTGAATCCGATAACTAATGAACTGGAGGGTGATGAAAGTGAACTTGGAGATGAAGAATCTGATGATTAAGAAGAGGTAAATGTTAAAAATGAGGGTATATACATGTGTGTGTGCGTGTTTGTGTGTATGTTCAAAAGTCTATTAAATATCTATTGTAAATTTATTGGAAAAGTGTTAGGGAACTCTTATGAAACTAGTTAGAAGATGAAAACTGTGTCAAAAGTGGTATAAATATGCGCTGAATCAACCTGGTAGTCTACGAAAAGGAAATTGGTAAGTAACTGGTAGCAATAGAAAAACTGATATAAAACTAATATGAATACACTTTGAATAAACATCCTGAGAAACTAGTAGGAATAGAAAAATTGAGGTAAAAGTGTTGTGAATATAATTATAATCAACCTAATACGAAACTGGTAGGAGGAGACCAAATAAGATAAAAGAAACAAAAACTAATCTAATTTATTAGTTAACCGTAACAAGAAGAAGTTGAGCAAACAACAGAAGATGAAGAAGTAGAAACTTCTGATCAAGCAGTAAACGAAGAAGCAATAGAGGAGAAAGAGGAATACGCTGAACCAAGAGAAAAAAATGATGACCCAAATGATGAAAGAAGAGATTGAGAGGAAGAAAAGGAAGAATAGAGAAAAATTGTATCAATAGTAACTAAGGACGTAGCTGAAAGAGAAGGTGGATATGAGTGGATGACATTTTTGGCCCCACGCAGTCATCGCAAGGTGTCGGCCCTTTAACATGGGGCGTGGGGGTTTAATGTAAAGGAAACGAGAATGAAAAAGTTTTGTAAAGGCTCGAGGCCTAAACCTCTTGCCTACGTTATTACGGTGTCGCCACCCGGATCAGCTCTTTCAGGAAATTTGATTCAACCTAGATTCGTTAAGCCTAAACAGAACAATAGTAAAGAGACTTAGGTCTGGATGAGTTATATACTTTATTGTTATTTGAGTTTTAGTTACATGCACGTCACAACCTTTAAGATATTTCAATTTATTTCTAGTCATTTTTTATTATGTTAGAGAAAATCAAACACATGTGGAAAGCGAGAAACAAATAAAAGAAAATTATAAATAAAGTAAATACGAGGCTTCTAAACTAAAGGGGGTAGGGTAAATAATAATATAAACCATGGGGTAATATAAAAATGGTTCTAAATATAAATGATCTGTAAATAAATTTTATTTACGATTGCAATACTCGAAGGAAAGTAAAACCCTAATATACAGCTAACCTAAACTACTTGCATCCACAAAGGTTAGCATGAGGTATATCATGACATCATGGCATAGTTAGTTATCAAACGAGACGCAGTTAGTAGCACAAGTTATATTAGGGTGAATCATGATGTGCTAGTGGATTTAAAAGTGGGGAATTCAGGTTCTCTGCTCACTTTTATTACAAAATAATTGATTTTAAACTTGATTTACAAAATTTTATTGTTTAGAATTAAACAGGGCATAAATGTGGTCGGTTATAGGGGAAAAATTGATTTCCCGTTGTGTGGGGCCTAAAACAGTAATAACCAGCAAGAAAATAAACAAACTAGGCCAAAAATGAATAAAAAGATCGAAAATAAAGCACAAAATCATGCCAAAGTTCTCCAAAAGCTCAGAATCTTACCTCTTTGACTTGAATCCATGACTGTTGGGGCCAGAAACATAAAAGAAAGAGATCCCAAAGTCTTTTATTATCAATTTGGTTGGAAAATGCATAAAAGAAGGCTTTTTGGTGAGGAGAATAGGAAACGTGAGAGTTAGATTTATTGTTCTAACTCAAACTCGAAAGGAAACAAGAGCTTTTGGAGGAAAAATGTAGAAAAAAAGGATGTAGAGAGTTTCCTAACTTTTTTTGAAAAATCTCAAATTTCCTCTCTCTAGAATTCTCTCTCTAAAAAGTTTCCTAAAGAGGTAGAAGTTCAACCCCTCAAAAATCTAATTTTTAGATTTATATAGTGGTTGGTAAAAATCTTAAATAAGTGAAGGGTGAGGGGTATTTTTGAGAAAATAATAATGAAAATACTTGTAAAAGAGGAAAAAAAATGGAGTCACCAACAAGCAAGTAGGGACCGGTCCAAGCAAGTCGGGACTGGTCCAAACAATCGAGACCGGTCCCGATCATTTGAGAGCGGCCCAATGGGGCGGACCTGTAGATGAGACCGATATCGAACCTCTCTAAGGACCTGTCCTTGATCGGTCTTGGTATGCTTTTAGCTGACCGAGACTGACCCGACACTGGAACTGACCTCTTAGCAGACTCGGTTTGGCCGATCCAGTCCGGTTGGATCGGGTATAAGGCTAAGGAAGATGATTTTTACGTTTTTTCGATTTTTTGGCTTTTTATTGTTTTTGGGGGGTTTTGGATTGGTTTGGAACGGTTTTAGCTTTCAAAAGACCCAAGGATCTCCTCTAAACATTTTGTAACCTCAAAGAAGATCAGTGAAATAGGAGAGACAATTGAAAATATTTCTCATCATCGCTTCACGAGAGAGACCAAGAATCCCATGCTCATAGTGAAGTGGAAGCAAAATGATGAACAAAGCAAAATGGTCTCAATTGCAACTGAGGATGCAACTGGCAAAACCCCTAGAGCTAAGAAAATAGTTAAAGATATTGAAGAGGAAGAATTTGAAAAAGAGAAAGAAGAGCAGAATAATGAAGAAATGAGCATGGAAGAGGTTGACACTGAAATGCAAGATGAACAAGAGAAGGTAAACCAGTTGACATAAAGTAAATTTATTCAATCTCTGGTCAGTGTAAATGAATTATTTGTTGGTTAATTAAGGCAGTTATTGAATATGCGAACTTGCACGGTGGAATTTCAAAATTTAAGATTAACCCTAAAGGATCTCCTAAGCATGGCATGATTGACATAATCTCAATTGAAATGTTTCATAGATGCTTATAGGTTTATAAAACTTAATAAAAGAAACTAAGCTAAGCATCTAAGTTTAGAACATTACCAATTGATGTGTGCCTTACCCTTTATTGTGGCAATCCCTTAGAGCAATTTGACAACACTCTGTTAGCACAAGCCTCCAAACCAAGACGGCCTCTATGATTAGTCCACACAGACCCCACCGACCAAAGCCTCACGTAGAGGGAGAACTCATCAGTTGATAATCAGCTATTAGACTGCTCGTAGACCAACCTGATAATTTAAATAAGAAAGCTCTTTCCAAAATAGGAATAAGCATTCGAAATAATTCTTGCAAAAGCGAAGAAACTAATGGAGGATCTCGCAAACAACTCACGAAGAAAAGGAGTCAAAAGTCAGAAGAAGGTTGAGCTAAAGTGAGTCAAATGAGGGGGAATGGGGGTATTTATAGCCCATGGGGAGTATATTGCTCCCCCTTTAAAACTGATGTGGAATTGCAAGCCACGCGACCTGCTGCATGAGAATCTCATGGGCTTGCCTTATTGGCGCATGGGCTTGCCTTATTGGTGCATGGGCTTGCGAGAAACCTCGTAAACCCACCTGTAGTGCGAGTTTGTAAGATTTCTCGCAAGCCACATGCGACAAGCTCCATGGGCCTTTGCAAGCGCTTCTAGTTCTTGCAAGGCCTGTGCCAAGCAGCACTTGCAAGCCCGCAAGCCCTTCTAGCGCTCACGTAGGCTTGCCTCGTGGGCCCTTAAGGGATTTCTCTTACAAGGCCCACTTGTGGTGTTTTGATTAGATTAAAACTTCCCCCTTCTTTCTCGGTACACTAGTTAAACCTAATTTGGTTCATCTAAAATGAGTTTGACTTTCCCTTTCATTCTCGGTATAGTCCTTGTCTATAAGTTCTTTATTCAGTCCAGTGAAGGCTCAATGTGTGTGACCTCATAGGATCCTAAAGTATAGAGCCAGTAGAGTTTAAACTAAACTTGGCTTCCCAACCAAGAACATTTAGGTTTAGTGTTTAGAATTGATGTGGAATCCGATAACTGTCGATGTTCAAATGAGCTTTCTAGTAAAGATGTATGATCCTTCGATACTTGAAATGTCACATGCTTGTGACTTGATCCGATTCTACAATAATAACTAGTACAATACACTCCTTCCATCAGTTTAAGTATCATCTAATTTATTAAGCTCGAATTAAGTGTTAGCTCATGTTATAGAAGTAGCTATCCTGGAATTAGACTTTTTCACGAAGAACACCACTCACTTTTATGTATCAAGATAGACTAGAAACCCATTCTGTCACTCTCATACTATGATCAGATGTTTATGAGTGTATCACTTCAACAAGAGGGCTTAAGGTACAACTCCCATTATATCACTATATCAGGAGCGATGGATCCCTTCTTGGATACTCCAATTACCAATGAATGATCATCATTATACCTATAATCACCTATATTATCCTGATCATGAGGGTATGAATAAGTATGACCCAAAGTATTGCAACTCCTGTATAAGGTAATTGGTATCTAAGGTCTGAGGATACTTGTACTACTACTACTACTATAAGACATGACACCAATATATGGATATAGTTATTTTAGAGTGTTTGCCTTATAGTGGTCTCTAATGTATTACCCGAAAACATTCATGTGTTAACTCAAGGTACCACCTTCATCTTGTGATAGATTACTTGGATCAAATCCAAGGAGTAGGCCTACACATGCTAGTCTATCGGATTCATTGATGTCTAGTCTAAATAAAACTATGACTAGGGATATTTAAACTTTTTATTGTAACACGTGTGTGCAATCTCACACCACATAACTCCCACTATGTCCTCTCACTTTCACACTATGAAATAGCCATGGACTTTGTCTTATTATATTAATGAATATATACATATACTTAATAGTGTATGCATAACACCAACAAGTTACATAACTTATAAACAATCATCGATATATAACAAATATGCCTTATTATTGATAAACAATAATCTGAAACTATTTATACATTAATGACTAATAAAGATATATCACCCTAATTGCCTATAGGATATACATCATGTCTAAAAACCTTTCACTTGTACTAGAGCCAATTGTCCATGTGCTGCAAGCTATGCTTGTTAACGTTTGTCAAGCTTAACATTAGTCAATGGTTTCCTTAGCCCCTCCTCTTGATTCTGATCTGTAGGGATGTATTCTATGCTTATATCCTTTCTAGCTACTATCTCCTGAATGAGATGATACTTTCTGAGTACGTATCCATTTCTCTAATGAGCTTGTGGTTCCTTTGCTTGAGCAATAGCTTCATTATTATCACAATATACCACTATTGGATTTACAATGTTGGACACCATATCGAGACCACCGATAAATCCCTAAAGCCATATAGCTTGCTTAGCTACTTCATAAGCTACTATATAATCAAATTCAGTGGTTGAATCAATTTGTATCTTGTTTGAAAATTTTCCAAACAACTTCCCCTCCATTTAACATAAACACATAACCTGACTAAGACTTGTAATCATCCTTGTTAGAATGAAAACTCACATCAGTGAATCCCTTCATAGAGGGATCACTTTCTCCATAAACTAAAAATATATCCTTAGTCCTTCGTAAATACTTGTGAATAGATTTGACAATCATCTAGTACTTCTCACTTAGATTAGATTAAAATCTTCTCATAACACTCAAGACATGTGAGATGTCAAGCCGAGTGCATATCATAGCATACATGATAGATCTTATCATTGAAGTATACGGTATTCCATTCATGTGCAATCTCTCCTCTTGTATTCTCAGACACTCAGAATTAGAAAGGTTAATCTCGTGGGATATGGGAAGGTAAACCTTTCTATAGCTCAAGGTTAAATCTAGTTAAACCTTGTCTATGTATGTATTTTGAGAAAGACCTAGCAGCCTCTTGGATATATCATGGTAGATCTTTATACCAAGTATATAAGCTGCTTCTCCAAGGTCTTTCATGGATAACTTCTTTCACAACCATGACTTAACTCTCTGAAGAAAAGGATAATTTCCTATTACTAATAAGTAATCGATAAATAATACAAGGATAACAAATGCACTCCCACTAACCTTCTTATATACATATGGCCCATTAGCATTTGCCACAAAATCTATTTCCTAGATTGTCTCGTCAAACCTAATATTCCAACTCCTTGATGCTTGCTTAAGTCCATAATTGGACATTTGCAACTTGCATACCTTTGAGTCATCCTACAATATAAAACCTTCAGGTTGTATCATATATACATCCCGATTGAGGTTCCCATTAAGTAACATGGTTTTCACATCCATTTGCTATATCTCATAATCATAAAGAGCAGCGATGGCAAGGAGTATTGTGATAGACTTTAGCATGGCTACTAGTGAAAAGGTTTCGTCATAGTCAATGCCTTCCTTTTGATTATAACCCTTTGCGACTAACCTTGCTTTATAGGTAATTACATTACCATCCATGTCAATTTTCTTCTTGAAAACCCACATGCATCTTATGGGCTTAATCCCACTTGGACCATCAATCAAGTTCCAGATTTTATTTTTGTAGATAGAGCCCATCTTTGACTTCATAGTTGTAAACTATTTGTTAAACTCTGAGCCTTCCATTTCCTACTTGTAAGTCTTGGGCTTCTCATCTTCCATAAGGAAGATGTACTTATCATCAATGATGAAATACCCGTATCTCTCAGGAATGATTAGATCCCGAAGTGACCTACACAATGTTAGGTGTTAGGGTTATAATTGGTTGTTCCATGCTTACACTTTCTTATGTAATAGGTGTAGGATCAATCAGTTGATTGTCAATTTGAGCTTCTTGAGTAACCATCTCAAGATTTCTCCCACTAGCTTTCACAAGTATGTGTTCCTTCTCGAGGAGCTGAGCATTCCTAGAAACAAGTACCTTTTGTTCCTTGGGATCATTAAAGGTATAACCAATAGTCTCCTTGGGGTAACCTACAAATAGACACCTGTCAGACTTAGCACCCAGCTTACCAGAAATTGTTCTCTTTACATAAGTAGGACATGCCCAAACTCTCAGGTGAGAAAGAGCTAGTTTCTTACCATACCGTGTTTCATATAGTGTTTGATCAACTGGTTTAGAGGGCACTCTATCTAGAATATAAACTGTGCTCTCAAGTTCATAACCCCAAAAGGATCTACTGAGTTTTGCTTAGCTCATTGTGGACCGAACCATATCAAGTAGGGTTCTATTCCTCCTTTCAAACTCTCCATTGGGTTAGGGTGTATAAGGAGGTGTCCATTGGGATAAAATACCATTATCCCTTAGATAATCCTGAAACTCTTGGCTTAAGTATTCACCATCTCGATCAGATCAAAAGGTCTTGATACTTTACCCAAGCTGTTTCTCCACTTCGATTATCAACTTTTTGAATTTCTCAAAATTTTCAAAATTGTGCCTAGTAAGGTACAAATAACCATACCGTGAGTAATCATCGATAAAAGTTATGAAGTAGATAAAACCTTCATGGACAACATACATCGGAATGTACTATTTCCAAAGTATTTGTAGCATGCTTACCCTTTACTTTGAAATGTTTCTTTGTCATCTTTCCCTTTAAACAAGGTTTGCACGCCCCATAGGATTCCCATTATATTGGGCCCAAGTCACCACATTTGTAACTTAGTTAAGCGGGTTTCATTTATAAGTCCTAGATGACAATGTTACAAGTATGAAGGTTTCTCATTATCTATCTTCAATTTCTTAGCAATATTTATATTTAGTATTTTAGTTTTAGTATCTAGAACATAAATGCCATTCAAACACATTCCACAAGCATAACGAATATTATCACGCTGAATTTGACAATTATTATTTTAAAATAAAATCTCAAATCCTTCTCTTGCCAAACACGTAGAGAAAATAATATTCTTAGTAACGGTAGGAATGTAATAGTAATTGTTCAAAATTAAAACAAGGCCACTAGGCAAACAAAGGCTATATGTCCCTACAACTGTTGCAGCAACCCGTGCTCCAAATCCAACTCTTAGGTCCATTGCCCTCTTTGCAAGCCTCCTACTATTTTGTAACCCCTACAAAGAAGTACAAATATGAGTACCACAACCAGTAACCAATAAGGAACTATAAAGAAACTCTATATCATGAACATATATGAAGAAGATGCCTCACTTGCCCTCTTCTTCTATTGGTCTTAAAAGGCTTAAATCAAATAGTAAAGGGGGGGTGAATGCATATCTTGGTTCTTTTAAATGTTTATAAAATTCTTTTACCAAGTTCAGGTTGTAGATACGTGCTGAGTGAAACTGCTCAACTTCACTGGCACAGTTCTCTTCAATCGCTGTTGAGTACTCTACTCAGCTTGGATTGATTTTTCAAGCAAAACTTAGAAATGCAAGAGAATGATCAATGAGACAAACACACCAAAGACAAGTGAGTAAGGTTAGAATGATTACACTTGAGATTTATCCTTATACGGCCCCTAGCCTACCTCCAATCCCCGGATTCCTTTCTGAGCTTCATTCCACTATTATTTCTTTCATTCCTTAGGCAGAGAAGCCTTTACAGTGGGTAGACAAGACTACAAAAAGTACCCTCCTTTTGAACTACTTCTCAAACACAATTTAGGTACCCTTCTTAAAATTTCACTCAAATTTCTTAACAGAAAACACGAATAGAGGATTTCAACTTATAAAAATGTTGAATCCTTTACAAGGTTAAATCTTTAAGTGATATCTCTATATTAGAAACTTATTTGAATGATTTGTGTTTGCTTGATTGTTTGATTTGGAATTTCTGAAAGCTGTGATTAATTAAACAGAGTTTTAACTTTTGAAGAAATTCGAGGTGATTCACCAAGTTTAAACATCTGCTCCAATCTTCTATTTATACTTTGAAGGTTTTGGATGTAGCGGTTGTAAACTTCTCTTACTAACAGTTCTTCAATTTCTCTTCACTTCAAATCTTTCAAATTTGCTCGTTTGAAACAAATTCTAGGATGTTTAGAGACAGAGATTTCGAATGTTGAAGCACGAGATTAATCTATTAATCTTGATGAGTCAAAAAATCATTTCCTTCAAGCAATCTGTTCTATTCGAGAGGCACGCAAAATGCAACGTGGATTTTTGTGATTCATTGAGTTGCTGATGTTGCAGAGTTGCTCGGGGACATTGAGCAATGGCGCATATCACTGGATTCCTTTTATCTTGGACTTTAGTGAGGATTCTCCAACATTCCACCTTTCAAATGTGAGGACCAGTTTAATATCTTCTTTAATTTCAGTGCCTTTTCTCCTGAACAGCATCAAAGAGAATATTTTATCTCTCATAAAAAATGTTAACCACATGGGTGTCATTTAATTCTCTAAGTGTCGAATATACTTAGCTTTTACACATAAAAGCTAACTCAGCTTTGTTGAGTCTATATCTTTATAAACTATGTAATACTAGGCTGACTCAGTTTTTCTTACACTAAGCCACAACTTAATTAACCTACCCGGTAATCTAAGCTGTTTTCCCTTAAACAAACTCAAATAACCTTGATTAATTAAGAGTCAACTCAATACTCAATTAATTTCACTATCCTAGTTCGTTTGTTATTTCTAAAATGTTTTATGTATTGTGATGTACTATTAGCTTGGGTTCAACAATCTCCCCCATTTTGGAACAGATTACAAACTTGGTAGTAGAAGAGATTAATTGAGTAAATAGTTTAAAGATATAGGAATACCTGGAAAGTGATGTAAGACTCCCCCATGCTGAGTGAATTCTTTAGTTAGTTTGGTCTCCCCTATGCTAAGTGGATTTTTTCAGTCAGCTCTACTCCCCCATACTCAGAGAAAATTTCTTCGATTTGGGACTTGTCTTACTTTAGCTTTTCTTTGAAGATGATATCTTATATACATTCCCTGCATCAGAACATAAGCAAAAACAACATACATAATAAGCGAGATAAATAGTTAAGAATCTCTTAACTTAATAGGATAAAACTCGTATTTTTCATTAATAATAAAAAAATACTTAGTAAGTCCACGGATAGTTTTCTAAACTAAGATTACAATGAAATACTATCTATTATGCCTATACTAAAATGCCTTATTTACATTGATGAGAAGAAGAATCATGCTAAGAAGAGGATGGATTTGCCTAATTTTGCTGCTGTTGTTAATGCTGAGGATGCTAAGAAGAGAAGACTTGTTAAGATTCACAATTCGAGTTGCATCTTCAGCTACCTTCTCCCCCTTTGTTATCAGTCCTTTCACGATTTGTTCAAGATAAACATTAAAGAGTTTAAAGCAGACTGAAAATCCTCCTGCCTGTCAATTATTATCATAGAAATATCTTTCTCCAGCATCTCCCTTCCCTTGGTCGTTAAGAAGTCTTGATCATTCAGTTTAGTGAGCAGTAAATTGTGGCATTTGGAAAGATGTGCGATTTGATTGAACCCTTGGCATGTGAACTGTTGAAAAAACTGCAACAGAGCTCTGAAATCTGAGGCAGATAATGTGTTCGCCACTTTTCTACTGATAAGTTTAATAATTTATTCGCAAGATTTGGCTATATATTAATGGCGCCAAAAACTTGTTCACGTAAAGTATAGGTGTTATCAGTACCTCTTATCAAATAGAAAAATAATGATAACTGCAAGTATACAGTTGTGATGTAGTTTTAAAAGATATCAAACCCACAGGGAAGGAACCAAGTCTAAAGATCAATAAGGAAGATAGAATAAAGAAAATAAAATAGATTTGATATTTTGGATAGGAGGATTAGAATGAAGAATGAGTAAATATAGATATGAAAGATTAGAGAATCTAAATATATAGATTTTTCCTATGAAGTAAGGATAGCAGAGAAAACATGCAAGTTCAACTAAGACGTTACGATTCACTAAACTAATCTAACAGACTCGGTTCAAAAT
>CATIWQ010363345.1:0-30886 GCA_949673415.1 Euphorbia schlechtendalii
AGGAACAAAATAAAAAAAATCAAAAAGGAAATAAAAAGAAAAGGAATAAAAAAAGAAAGGAAATAAAAGAAATGGAAAAGATATAATAAAAAGGGAAATAAATAAATGTAGATAGGAAGTAATATCATCCACTAATAAAAAAGGAAATAAATAAATAGTATCATTTAAATGCTACTTGAATAGTACCACAATATAGTTCAAATACATAATGAAAAAAAGGAAGTAATATCATTTAATAATACCATTTAAATAGTACTATTAAATAGTACCGGAAAAATTTCGCCTATAAATAAGGGGAATTTTCCATGGAAAAAGGGGGTTCGAAAAATCAGAGAAAAAATCTGATTGTCACTGACAAACACTACAAACAATAATTTCTTCTTTTCTTCTAAAATTTTCTTGGATCCAAAACACTTTTGGATTCCAAACTTCTTCATCTTAAAATCAATTTCTTCATCTATTTTTCTAAAAATATCCTCAGATATCCTTGGGTCTAAAACAAATTGAGAACCCGAGTCTGATTATCTTTTTGGATAAATAAACACATATTTTTCCACATTAAACCACAATAACTACAAAAACGAACGAGGAACACTCCCGGGGATCGAACGGATACGCCGAAGTGGATTCATACCGCAAGGGTAAGCCTTTGAGTTCCTAGAACTGCGAATTAGCTCTCATTGTCTGTTTCATCTTTTTCCGATTTTATTTTTGGATCTAGGAATATTTTTATTTCTTTTTATGTAAATAATGTTGTAATTCTCTTCTTCATCTTTATTTCTTTTCTTTATTTTTTTTAGAATACCTCAACGAATGGAATTAAAATTATTCCCGGATAACAGACCCCATCTTATGCCATGCGATCATTTTCACTAATAAAATTGATCAACATACGTATAAATAAAAATGAATTATTTTTATTTAAAATAATAACTTTAAACCATCGATGTTTTAATAGGGTCATAGAGGCTTGCTAAAATCAAATCGAACATATGTGATATCCCCTGTGCTAACCTTTGTGGATGCAGGTTAGATGTATGTTTAAGATTTTAATTTTCCTTCGGGTATCGCAATTTCATTTTTTTAGAAAATGTAATTAATAGGTTAGCGAGCAGTTGCATCCCCCGATATTTGGAAGCCTTGTAATTTTTTTTTCCGCATTTATTTACTGATTTGTGAATGGTTTATTATTCCGCTTTGTGGATGGTTTATTATTTTGCAATACGTGAATCATGCATATAAAGTCTAAAAACGACCTAAGTGCGAATATGCACAGTTAAGAAAATACGGTTTTCTGTAAGTATAATATAATGTGATCACTTAAGAAATAAGTAACTTTTCCCGAACCCGAATCTCTGTGTCTTAGTGGGCCGTCCCCCGGACGTTAAGCCTCACAGGAATCTAATTCCTAGAAAGTGCTAATCCGTGGAATAGAAGAAAAACGAATGCAAAAAGATGGAGTGTCTGCCCAAAGTCCGTCATCGGGATGGAATAGTTATTCTGAACTATCATACAACTCATAGAATAGCTATTCCTTCTCAAGGGGAGGAATAGCTATTTTATGAGTTATGTGATAGCTAGGAATATCTATTCCATCCCGACGACGGACTCTAGGCAAACACTTCACTTTTTTCCATTCGTTGTTCTTCTATACCACGGAATAGCTATTCCGCCAACCAAACGAGCCCTTAGTGGTTTTTAATATAACAGTTAAACAAAATTGATAAGAACCGTTGCTTTTAGCAATTTGTAATTGTTAGGTGAGCTAAAGTAACAACAATACTATTTCTAACACATTTGTGGTAGCTTGATTTGTTGCAACGGTTGTGCATCCAGCCATTGCAATAGCTCAAAATATTGCAATGGTTGAATGCACAGCCATTGTAATTACTTGAACTATTGCAATGGTGTCCGTCATTGTTCGTCATAGTAGCTAGCACCTAATGCATAGGTTTCTGTACCACCATCGCATTAGGTCCTCCTAAAGCAACGAAATATTTATTTAAATTGGATTAAAGGGAATTCAAATTCATAAAAATCACTCACAAACCTCTGCTACCCCCGTCTCCACCTCAACTCAAGGAGCTGGGGGTTTCATGTTTTTAAAAAGTTTTAGAGGGTGAGTTGACTCATCGTGATTCCTTGGGGATTGCACATGAGTATGACTTTAATTATGATTAATACTTCGTTTTAATATTTGATATTTTCGTTAGCAACTAGTTATTTGTAATAACCTTTTTAAGTTTCAAATAGCTACAAGTAATTGAAACAAAGCACTTAGAACGGTAAAAGGCAAAATGCAGCTATTGATATGTTTCAAACTTAGGTCATGTTTTCTTTAATTACAATTCAATTAAATTCAGCTATATGTAGTTATAAATTTACACTAAAATAAGTTCATTTCAGTTCAATTTAGTTCAATTCATTTTGAAGAGAACAGGGTCTAACAATGAATATACTTTTTAAAACGGTGTTTTATTAAGAAAGTTATGTTTACAAAATATTTCATCTAAAAGAAGCAAATGGAATTTTATTTATTTCCTCTTATTTTGCTCAGCAAAAGTTGGTAGAAAAAAAGTTTAAGGCATAATTTGTTTCCGAACTTAATCTTAAAAGTCAAATGATTTCCTGAATTTCAAAAAGCACTCGGTTGCTCCCTCAACTAGTAAAAATGCATCAATTTCCCCCCAAATGTTAAGTGTCTCTTTCTAGTTGGTTTGACTTTTCAAATATATCATTTTTCTCTCTCTATCGGAAGTTACATCGTGGCAATCATGAGTAAATTGGTTTGCTTTATAAATTTAGGGAGCAAACTAGTACATTTTTACAAGTTCAGGAGGTAACGGAATATTTTGTTATTCAGTGGATCATTTAACTTTTGAGGTTAAGTTGAGGAACAAACTATGCATTAGGGCATCTCCAACCCTACCTCCTGTTTTGACTTCAAACTCTATAATTTGAAGTTACTACAGTGTTTATTCTCCAACTTTTCATTTCATTTTTTCACTTCAAAACATAATATTATTATTTTATTCCTTTTTATCTAACTTTTTATTATTAATACATTCCCGTAACTTTACCATCAAATTTATAAACATTTTCTATAAATTATTTATAATTAATTAATAAATTTTATGTCATGATTTAACGAGTAAACAAATTATTTTATGGTTTTACTCATAATTTATTTTTATTAATTACTTAATCTATATTTTAGACACCACAAAATAACACACTCATAGTTTTGCAACTCTATATTTTGAAGGTGAATATGAACTGGGGTTGGAGATGATCTAAGGAGCGGAAAAAAAATCTAAAATTGACGGGTTGGAGACGACATAGAATACGCTGTAATCAACTATCTTGGAATCAAAATATGAAAACCAATGAAGAATTGAGAAACCAGAAGAATAGGGGATATCAATTTTTATTCTCTATGTCAGTCTCTTCCGTTTAGAGAAAAAATTTCCATTTCGTTTTTCTCACTGAAGCTTCCTAGAAGTTTCCGAAGCAAGTTGGAGGATTTTATAAAATCAGAACTTTCACAGGTAAAAGGACAATCAAATAAGACTCCACAGATGTCGTCTTCCACTTACGCAAATGAACTTTGTTTCCTGGAAGCTGCAATTAAGAAAGATGATCTACAATCATTCTCCAATCGCTTGTCACTGAACCCGATATTGTTTAAGCCCTCCAAGTGGGAACAAAATCCTCTTGCAGTTGCCTGCCTGTATGGCAGCCGGCGTGTGGCGGAGAAAATTGCAAGAGATTACCCGGAATCTCTCAAACTGAAAGACAAGAACGGCCAAACCCCCTTGCACATTGCGTCTTCAAAGGGGGATCTTCCACTTGTTGAGCTCTTTATAAATCTTGATTCTCAAATTTGCCGGATTAAGGACAAGTGCTCCCTCATTCCTCTCCATTTAGCCGTACAACATGGGTTTGCAGATGTCATAACGGCGCTGGTCGGCGCTTGTCCTCGGTCTATTGAGGCGGTCAGCAGGCACTGTGAAACTGTGTTTCACTTGGCAGCAAAGCATTACCAGTCCCACGCTTTCGAAGTCCTGCTCCAACTCGCTCTTCAACTCAACAAACACCGTCTTCTCCACCGCAAAGATCGACAAGGGGACAACGTTTTGCACATTGCCGCCTCCCACAAACTCACCGGGGTAAGAATTTTCACACTTTGAAATGAACTTTGCATTTCCATGAAAATAACGAAATACTTATGTTTTGCAGGTAGTCGCTAAGTTGTTGCCGGAACAAAACTCAAAAGGCCAAGCATTGGTGCGAGTGAACACGATGAACAGAAACGGACTCACAGCATTGGATGTGTACTATCAAACTAACAGAGACGTAGCAGCTACTGAAGACATTGGGCACATCCTGCGTGAAGCAGGCGGCCTTGAAGCTCGATCGTTGACGGCGACAGATCACATCCGGGAGACTTTGGAAACCAAGAATGTGATACTGGTGGTGCTGTCGGTCATAACTGGTGCAGCCTTTGCTACAGCCTGCAATCCCCCGGCTTCTTTTTTGGTCAAAAACGTCAGCCAAGAATTCGGGGCCCCAGATGTGATGTCTGCTAAATTGCCTTCCATTTTCTATCTCATGGTATTCAATACTGTTGTGTTTATGGTGTGTTTGGTCGTCATTTTAGTCCTTCTCTGGTCCCTCCCCCTTCTGCCCGCTCTCGTGTTGTTGACTCTCGCTTATGCCATTGTTTATTGCATCTTGCTCGACAATAACATGCCCAAGTTGTTTGTCAGAGTTGGCAGTTTCAACATTCCAGGCGTCGCTTTGCTCGGGTTACTGTCACTAGGTTTTGTTTCCGTCGCAGCTATTTTATACAACTGCTTTTTGTACGGATGTCAAATTGTCAAGTGGGTCATCTCGAAAAAACACAAGGAAATTCAACATCTCAAATAGACTACCACTCCATCATGATCCTCACATCTAAAATAAAGGATGTTATATTACTAAAGTCGGGGAAAATAGGAACTCTAAGCAGTATCTTCACTCACGGTCTTGTTTTTCGTATGCATCATCTTATTTTTCATCTTAGGCCTTGTTTGGATCATGGTTTTTCCATGGTAAGGTCCTTGGTTGCATATTTTTTTTCATGGTTCCAAGAACCGTGAAAATAGAGCCATGGATTTTGTGGTTATCCATTAATCTCTTTCAAATTAAACTGAAATTTTACCATACCATATTGTCTACACAAACAAGAATTTGAAAAAATAATCATACCTACTGTACTATACTATAATATGTAGTAGTTATTGGATTTTGGTTTAGACAACAACGAAGATGTTGTGCATGTACAATTGTGGTAAAAAAAATAGGAAGATTAATGATTATATATTTCCCTCGTTGTATTGTTATTATTAAGGATGATGGTATCTTTTTTTTCCACTTGAATTATGTTTAGAGTTTCTAGTCTGGAATCTTGAACTAACTAGCAACATTTAGCATAAGCTTGCTTGTCAAGCTTTGAAAGTCGAATAAATGTACAACTTCTGGAAAAATAATGTAGTGATCCCAATTTAGAGGGTAAACAGTGATCACTAACCCAACTTAGTGTAGTGATCCCAAAAGCGCAAACATAATGGCGCCGAACAACGTATTAATTCAGGAAAAGATTGCAAAGTAACAACTATATGTACACAAGGATATAGTTAAAAACAGCACACAAGAAGAAATACTGATAATCTTTAAATATTGGACCGTGTATAAGAAAACTCCCTAGTAAATTAGCAATGCGTCTAGATTACTCCAATTCTAGTGAAAATCCAATGGATTTGATGAGCTTGATCTAGAGCCAGGCTGCAATCAGAACACAATTCCCTGCCCTAATCACAGTGACAACTTCACTAGGCGATCGATACAACCATAATTGCACATATATAAGCCCCGATTGTTGTAACCAACGCAATGAACAGCCATGGCTTCATAGGAAGAACAGTGGCGGTTCCATGTGGCCACCATAGGGTCCATGAAACCCACAAAATTTTAAAAAATAGTATTATTTTATGTAAATTAAATATATGGACACCATAAAAATATGTCATTGAATTCCTCACCTTAATTAATTTTTACTATTAATCTATCTATGAATCATCTCTCTTATTCAATGATTTCTAACTCTTTATTTGTAGAGTAAAAGAACTCTGCATGAGTTTTTTTCTTAATATCATTAAAATAAATATTTTATTTACATATGATTAAAATCAAAAGTTATGTGTACATTAACACTTGACTTAAATACTTTTTGGATGTTGTTGTATAACTTAATGTCTTTTTAGTACATTGATCTATTGAAATTGTATCTAACATGTTTGATTTGTGAATCAATTTAATGCATGACCTATTAGATTTTAATACATTAAGTGTTCATCTAATAATATAAACAATGTGAAATAACAAAACCTAGAGGATGAACATGTTTCACTAATCATGTACTTATTAGTCATTCACCGATGGTCCCTTCAATTGCCAAACTATAATTAAATGGATGAGGCACCAAAATCAATATTTGACAATTCAAACAACAAAAGGCATCTAAGTTATAGATCACAAAAAAATTCAGTCGCTAGTATTGAACCTCATAGTAGAAAATGTCTGGATTCGCCGCCACTGGATGAGAAGAGTAATCAATACCAGGGATGCGAAAAACGCAACCGAATTGAGCAAAACAAAGAGATGGCTGATTTGATCAGATTGTAATGGAGTTTGGTGTTGTGCAAAGATAGCAGGAGATCTTAATAAAGCATGGAAGGTCATTGCGGCTAGCAGAATAGCTGTAAGTAACAAACAAGATAGAGATGGGTTCTATTCTATTGCACAATTTCAGCCGCATAAGAAAGTGCAAGGAAAGTAGACCTGTTCGTGGGTCGGGCAGTCTGGGCCGTTTCAATGGGTCGGGCTTGGACATTCATTTTTTGAAAAAACCCTGCCCGAGCCTGAACTAGTCAAAACCCGAAGATTTATGGGCCGGGCTTGGTTTTTATATAAATACCCAATCCCGGCCCGAGCCCGGCCTGACGAATAATTTTATTTATTTAGCATATATTTATACATTAAATTTATAATTATTTTAAGATTTTATATTTTATCCTATTAAAAATTTCTATACTTGATTACAATCCATTTACTAAATATTAAAGATTTTAAGTAAACAATACAATTATATTTAAAATTTAAACATATTTTGATTTTTTTTTTATATTTTTTCTATTAATTTAATAAAAAATATTATAACAAAAAAAATATGCATAGGCTTAGGCCGGGCTTGAGAATGACCTTGTTAACCCGACCCAAACCCGAACTGAGCCCAAAGTTCTAAAGTACAGGCTTGGGTTAACATTTTATTTAAAAAGCCCGTCAAGCCCGGCCCGGCCCGCCCGACGAACAGGTCAAAGTGCAAAACAAATTTGCTAGCTGTGATCAACAAGGGATCCAAGTCCACTTAACTATACTTTTTAAGCCATGAGTCATAACCAGTAGAAAAAACACAAACTCAGGGAATATATAATTCAAGGAGACTCTACAGTACATTGCTAATTTATAATTTGAAAAATTTAGAATAATATTAAAAAAAAAAAGTCAGCCACGTTACCTCCTAACCATTTCTACTCTATACAACACCTTCATTTTCACTCCGCCTTCATTCTTTCATTTCAATTTCACTGCTTCTCCATTTTATTGTGCTTTGTCTTTTTATAAAAAAATGGAATTAAAAAATTGCCATCAACTTTATTCTGCATTTAGATTTTTATTTATTTTACCAATACGACAGAAGACAGTAATTTGAATAATGTAACTAAAATTTTAATTTTTTAGCTTTATTTTGACGCGGTGCAAATAATTGGAAGAAATTTACTGCATATTATACAGTACATGCATGAAAGCTGATTCCATTTCAACCCATTCTTTCTCTCACTGTTTTCTATTGGATCAAAAGAAGTAGTAAGATATTATTCCATTTTGGTTCAATGAATTTGTCTTTATTTGTTACATATGAGAACAAGAGAAAAAGGGATTTATTATTTGATTTATTTTTTAAGGAGAGAGGAATAGTGATTTGTTTAAGTGAGAAAAAAAGAAGAGGAAAGCATACGTACGAAATAGAGGGGAAAATTAAAATAATTTAAAATTATAGTGATATTAGTATATGTACAAGAAGTTTATACTTTTGATCCAGCCGCCCATATATATGTTTCAAAGACTGAGATTATTATTTATAATTACATAGCTACATTACAGTAACTGCAGAATTTTCGAGATTTAAAAAAAAACATACTTTGCAGAAGAAGAAACATACTTTCTAATTGTTTTATTCCAATTGTACATTTTAAACCAAAGCATTCTAATAATTACACTTCAAGTCAACTTATCCGGTTTGAAATAGAAAACTTAGTTTGAATTAGAATAAAACTTGTGCTAATATACTTGTGTTATGTGAATCTACATAAACTACTTTAATCTTTTCATCTATTGTTGTCAAAATTGTCTAATCAGTATGTCCCCTAGTTCGAACTTCCTGGCTATGTCACTAGGTTCGTGAGCTCGGGAACTCGAGCCGAGCTTTTCACAAACACGAACCAAGATAAAATTTTCTAAACTTGAACTTCAAGCCGAACTAGACCCGATCATTATTGTTCACAAGCCGAGTCGAGCCCAGAACTGTTGGGTATCAGTTCGACTCGTTGACACCCCTAAAAGGTGCCATCACTTCAAAATTATACTGATATTCCAACCAACAAAGAAATTTTTTTAATTAAATAACAAAGAATTTACTTGTCAATTCAGAAAAGATGTATACATTAGTTTCTCTTGGGTTCGTTTCATATACTTCTCATTTCAATGATTTCATGAAATTTACTTTTCCATTTCATAAACTGGCAATTACTCATCAAAAATTATATTTGTTCTACTTAAAGATAATAGAATTAATTAATTGGAAATACATTAATTTTACAGAAACTTCACGATAGGCGTGTTGATTATGTGCTTTTCTATGCTATGGAAATGTAACTTTTTTTTCATTTCACAACATATTAATTTGGTTTTGGGTTATCACTGCGTTATTATTTGTTTTTATTAAAAATTAACTTGCCAATTGAAAAATTATTTTTTACCAATTTTAGAAAAGTTAGCAAGAAAGTTTTTAATTGATATTTCGCTTTCACAAACCACAGTGCAGGAATTCCACAATTTTATGAAATTATTTTTTCGATTCCGAGTTTAACATCACATGTTATAAAACATTAATAATTCTAAATACTAATATTCTATAAAACATAATTGCTCTTTATAAAAAATAAACTATGTGCTCTTTTTATGATTTGATCTTTGTTAATAAGTTTGATTTTATTATACTTTTGAAATGAAGCTTTTTATTGCATTACATATTCATTTTTCTATGATATTAAAGTTATTTCAACTATGTTACCATTTAAGTTTAATAGTATATTTGCTACAAGTATATTTACAAAAAAAATTTAGATTTACAGCTATTCATACTATTTTAATTATATATATTTTTAGAAAAATAATTATACAGTATTAACCAATGAAAAAATTTGGTTGAACCAATAATAGCGCATTGTAAGCTACTAAGCTTCTATCATTTTAATTTTTTATATGATTATGTTAATATTTGGTAAACAATGAGGGTAAGGCAACAATTATATATGTAATATGAATACTTAGAAAAATAAATTACATGGAAGGTGCCCTAACTTCATAACCATACTCATATTCCAACCAACAAAGAATTTTGTTTATTATATAACAAAGAAATTTACCTGCCATATCATAAAAAATACACTGAAAAAAAATAAAGTAGCTATTTCGTTCATACATGTCATTTCAATGATTTCATAACTTTAATTTCCATTTTATAATCATTTAGCTCATTTTCTTGTCATTTTCTTGTCATTTACAGAAACTTCACGGTAGGCGTGCTAATTATGTACTTCTCTATATTAGTTTGGTTTTAGGATTTTCAATAATGCTACCGAAATTTTTCAGTTATTGTAACATTTTTTTCATTTCACAACATATTATTTTGGTTTTTGGTTATAATTGCACTTATTTGTTTTGATAAAAAAATTAACTGGCCAATTGAAAATTAGTTTTTACTAGTTCTAGAAAAGTTAGCAGGATAATTTTTAATTGAAAGTTCACTTCCACAAGGGATAATGCGAGAATCCCACGATCTTATGAAATTTAATTTTGAATTTCGATTCTGAACTTAACATCACATATTATAAAATATTGATAATTCTAAATACTAATATTTTATAAAACATTATTGATCTTTTTAAAAAAAAAAACTATGCTCTTTTTATGATTCGATCTTTGTTAATGAGTTCGATTATATTAGAATTTTGAAATGAAGTTTTATTGCATTACATATTCATTTTCAAAAATAATAAAGTTATTTTCAATTATTTTACCATTTAAGTTTAATAGTATATTTGCTTACAAAATATTTTTAGATTTTACACCTATTCATACTATTTTAACTTTATATTTTTTTTAAAAAAAATACTTATACAGTACTAACCAATGAAAAATTTGGTCGAACCAATAATAACACATTGTAAGCTTTTATCAGTTTAATTTTTTATACGATTATGTTAATATATGGTAACAATGAAAGTAAGGCACCAATTATATATGTAACATGAACACTTAGAAAAACAAAGTACATGGAAGGTGCCCTAACTTCAGAACCATACTCATATTCCAACCAACAAAGAAATATTTTATTAATTAACAAAGAAATTTACTTGTCATATCATAAAAAATTACACCGAAAAAAAAGAAGTAGCTATTTCGTTTATACTTATCATTTCAATGATTTCATAACTTTATTTTTCATTTCATAAATTTACTTGTCATTTCCTTATAATATTTGTTCTGCTTAAAGATGATAGAATAAATTAAATTGAAAACATTAATTTTACAGAAGCTTCGTGGTAGGCGCGCAAATTGTGTACTTCTCTATATTAGTTTGGTTTTAGGGTTTTCAACAATGCTATGGAAAATTTTAATTTTTGTAACATTTTTTTTCATTTCACAACATATGAATTTTATGTTGAATTATAATTGTCGCTTATATGTTTTGATTGAAAATTAATTAGTCAATTGAAAATTAGTTTATACTATTTCTAGAAAAGTTAGCAGGATATTTTTTTTACTGGAAGTTCACTTCCATGAAGATCGATGCAGGAATCCCACGACCTTATGAAATTTAATATTTAAATTTCGATACTGAGCTTAACATCACATATTATAAAATATTGATAATTCTAAATACTAATATTTTATACAATATTATTGCTCTTTTTTAAAAAAAAACTATGTGGTCTTTTTATGATTTATCTTTGTTAATGAGTTTGATTTTATTAGAATATTGAAATGCAGCTTTTTATTGCATTACATAGTCAATTTGCTAAAATTTTAAAGTTATTTTCAGTTATTTACCATTTAAGTTTAATAGTATATTTGTTTCAAGTATATTTACAAAATATATTTAGATTCCACAACTTTATATACTATTTTTATTTTTTATTTTTTTAAAAATAGTTAGTTATATGGTATTAACCAATGAACAAATTTGGAACCAATAATAACACATTGTAAGGTTTTATTAGCTTAATATTTGATACGAGTATGTTAATATTTGGTAAACAATGAGAGTAAGGCACCAATTATATATGTAACACGAACACTTAGAAAAATAAAGTACATGGAAGTTGTCTTAACTTTAAAACCATCAGTGGCAGAGTCATGATTCAGACTTCAAGAGAGCACGATTTCATATAGCTTAAGATATGCTACAGACTAATGAGTCAATGATCATAATGATATTAAATTTTGGAAAACTATATGAATAATACGAACTAAGGTTTTTATATCAAAATGTAACGAATAAAAAATGTGAGAAAGCTAAACAAACATTGTTATATAAACGATAAATTGATCTATTCATAATCTTTTCCAACTTTTAACATTTTGTTTATTTTACTTCGATATTGTTTGTTTTTATGATAACATTTTTATTTCTAACACTCAAAATATTGCTTTTTATAATCATAACTAAACACATAAAATTATTGTTTAATATAAAAAATGTGGTAAATAAGTATTTGAATTTAAATCTATAGTCATAGTGTTGTACTCAAGGGGATGATTATTCATAGTAATGCTTGTTTAGTTTACAGAACACCTTATTAATTTCAGAAGTATCTAATAAAGCTAACATTTATGAAAAACATTGTCTATATTTGCAAAACTTGCAAAATTACGAATTTTTTTGTGTTGTTCGTGGGATTTGATTTCAAACCATATTCACTATATTCATTTAACTATGTCAATTATAATTATAACAGTATCTTATTCAAAATAAAATGGAAAGATAAACATTACAATAAATGTAAGACAAGAAAAATTTAAATATATAGAGTCAGTTTTCTTTTTCTTATCTCCTATTGACTTATTGACTATTTGCACAACTCATTACTATCTTTTGATTTATTATTTATAATACGTAATGGTTCCTAATTCATTTATAATAACACTGACATTTTGAATTATGTTGTTTCTTCTTCCTCGAACCTTTTTAACCCTCCATATTTATGGTTTCTTTGTACTTTCTTTCATTAAAAAGCTTGGTGGGGGCACAGGTTAAAAAAACCAATTCCAGGCAAGGGGTTTGTTAGGGGACGGTTCAGGTGAGGCACCGCTCCCCACCCCTCCCTCCACCACTGAAAACCATACTCATTGTCCAACCAACAGAGAATTTTTTATTAAATAACAAAGAAATTTACTTGTCATACTATAAAAAAGCTAAAAAATAAAGTAGCTATTTCATTTATACTTGTCATTTTAATGATTTCATAACTTCACTTTCCTTTTCATATTCATTTCTTAAATTTACTTGTAATTTCTTGATAATATTTGTTCTACTTAAAGATGGTAGAATAAAATAAAATTGGAAACATTAATTTACAGAAACTTCACGGTAGGCGTGCTATATATACTTCTCTATATTTGGTTTTAGGATTTTCAACAATGCTGTGGAAAATTTCAATCTTTGTAACTATCTTTGTCATTTCACAACATATTAATTTGATTTTGGGTTATAATTGCGCTAATTTTGTTTTGATTAGAAATTAACTAACCATTTGAAAATTAGTTTTTATAGAAAAGTTAGCAGGAAAATTTTTGGTTGAAACGTTGCCTTGTTATCTTTTTAACTTTAAAATATTTATTTATAGTAAGAAGAATAATAATTATTACTGCAATTAGTAGTCGTAATTTTTCTTGGAAACACCCAGGAAGGTTTCTATCGCCTTTTTTAAAAAAAAATTCTATCGCCTTTATATACATACATGCAGATCGATCAATCAACTAAAGCAAGTAGTGTAAACCCAAGCAACTACAAAACTTAGCTTTTTATCGATCAAAACAAATTTAGATTCCAACAATGTCTGGTTCAACTTCCGAAAATGATCTTCCTCTTGTTGAAGCCGCAATTGAAAGAGATGATTTTGAATCATTATCCAGTCTGGTGTCAGAGAAACCCAATTTGTTTAGATCCTCCAAATGGAAGCAGAATAATCCTCTTGCAGTTGCCTGCAGCCGCGGCAGCCGCCGTTTCGCGGAGAAATTTGCAAGGGATTACCCGAAATTCCTCAAAGTGAAAGACAAGAATGGCCAAACTCCTTTGCACATTGCTTGTTCAAAAGGGGATCTTCCCCTGGTAGAGCTCTTCGTATTGCTTGATTCTAAAGTCTGCCCAACTCACGCCAACCGCACTCTCACTCCTCTTCATGTAGCTGTCATACATGGCTTTGCAGATGTCATAAGAGCATTGGTCGGAGCTTGTCCCAACTCTATTGAAGCAGTCACCCCCCACGGCGAAACGGTGTTTCACTTAGCCGCAAAGCATTATAACTGTCGCGCTTTCGACGTTTTGCTTGAACTCGCTCTTCAACACAACAAACTCCATATTCTCCGCTCGAGAGATGGAAGACGAGGGGATACCGTTTTGCACATTGCCGCCTCCAACAAACTCACCGAGGTGAAAAACAAATATTGAAATTATGTCGAATTCAATTACTCACAAAGTTACTCTATCATTAAATTATCTCTCCTCTTAATTGCATCGATGTATATTGACTAAAGCCCGGAGGGAGTATCTGTGTCGTTAGCCCTCCATGAATTTCACACACACGTGTCAGTAATTGAGAGCATTCATGGTGCAGGTGATTGAAAAGTTGCTGCCTGAACAGAATTCAGGCGGCGGTCAAGCGTTGGTGCAAGTGAACACTATGAACAAACACAAATTAACAGCGTTGGATGTGTGCTATCAAAGTAACGGATCAGACGTAGCTACGCAAGACAGTGGAAGCCGCATCTTGATTAAAGCAGGCGGTCTTGAAGCGCGGTCGTTGAAGATGACAGCTCACGTCGGACGGACTTTAGAAACGAAAAATGTGATATTGGTGGCACTATCGGTTATCATCGGTGCAGCCTTCACCGCAGTCTGCAATCTCCCGGCTTCTTTTATGGTAAACCAAAAGGCAGGCCTAGAATTTGGCGTTGACGACATGATTTCTGCCCACTTGCCGCCGATTTTCTATATGATGGTTTTCAACTCGGCTGTTTTTCTGTTGTGTTTGGTTGTCATTTTAGTCCTTCTCTGGTCTCTGCCTCTTCGACCAGTTGTTGTGTTTCTGACTACCACTTTTGGTATTGTTTACTGCATCATGGTCAATAATGTTATGCCAAAGTTGATACTGAGGGTTGGCAGTGTCAGCATTCCGGGCGTCCTTTTGGTCGGGTTACTGGCTGTTGGTTTCATTTGTGTCGGAGCTATTTTATACTGCCTATATCCAATTTTTAAGGGTCGTCTCAAAACCAACCCAAGGTCCTCATGATACTCATCTTATCTAAACTATAATATATACTAGGCTTAATGCATCATCGACCTTCTGTTAGTTGGTCCTATATGCATACATCACCCGAAACTTTTGTAAGTTCATGGGTAAATAGTGATTTAGGGGTAACGAAATATTAGGCCTATTAATTACTTAAGTCTGATTGTAGTTACTAAAATTTGAAATAATATGAAGTCTTGAACTTGGGAAAGTCTGTGGTTGAATTTTGGATTAGACAATGAGATGTTCTACACTTGTGACTGTGGAAAGAAAAAGTAGAAACCATTGTTTTTCACTCCAATTTATAATTACTGAAGTGTAGTATTAATTCTTTTTACCCCTTCAATTATTTTATTTTTCCGGAATTCCTAATCAAGAACCAGTCTGGAATCTTGAACAAGCAAAAATTAGCATAAGCTTGTTAAGCTCTTCAATATTAAAAGTAAATTATTAAACAAAAATCTAAACTAGGTAAACCAAAAGAACTCTGAAAAACAATGGAATTGATGTAAATTAATCTATATAGAAGCAAATTCCGCAACTAATTAAACTAGGGTAATACAGCTATAGAAAGACATGAGTCAGTAATGATCCTGAAACGGCGAAACCCCAACAAGTATTTTATTCTGAAAAGATGTTAACAATACCACAATATATGTACAACAGGATATAGTGATACTGTTTAAAGTTAAAAAAAAAAAAATACTTGTAACCTTTAATTATTGTAGTAACCCACAATTACATTTATACTGTGCATAAGAAGAGCCTCCTGTAGATTTCAAATATGTATTTGGATTACTCGAATTCTAGCGAAAATCCATAAAGTCTGATTAGCCATCAATGCGACGTAGTTGAACGAGGCTGCAATCAGAACACATTTATCCAACAAAAATCATTTGGTTAATTAGGCGATACAACCATATAATATAGCACATAATATAAGGCCCAATCGTTGAAAAAAAAAAAACAATCAACAGTAGAATGGCTGTAAGTTTCAAACCGTGATACTTTTCGATTATGAATTCCAATTTGTTGCCCTCTAGAGAGAGGCCACTGTTTCTGATCCCTGCTTCTTCCTTGTGTTTCCATATCCATTTTCGTCTTCTAAGAGGATGTCTAAAGCAGTGAAACAACCGCCATCTATGTAGCACGGAAACGGAAACGGAAACTGACACGGAAGCGGGGAAACGCCCTTTCTAAAAAATATAGATTCGGAAATTGTGGGAAAATTCGTAAATAATAAAAGTTAGGGATATATTCATAAATATAAAAAATATAAAATTTCGTACATATTATTCCATTCTTATATAAAATACTTAAAAATATGAATTTTAAAATATATTTATTGATTATAAAGCAAATCTACATGAGTAATGACTATTTCAAAACATTAAATAATAGTAAATATAGTTATCGAAGATAATAAAGTTTCATGAAGTCTGAAAGTTGTGTCATATTTACTAAATCGTAATAAAGTAAATATATAAAATGGAATAAAACAAGTTTTTATAATATAATAATATTATTAATAATGTAAATAATAAATTGGAGTTTTAAAATCTTAGTAGTTTGAATATATTAGAAAGTTTAGTTTTGTGAATGAATTAAAATTGGATCTTTCGATATAAGGAATTGCTAGGAAACGGTTTCTAAAATTTACGGAAATGAGCTTTTAACTTTCATTAATTGCAGAAACGGCCCGGAAACGTTTCGTAAGGGTTTCCTAGGGTTTTCGTTTCTGAAACAGATGGGAAACGTGGAAACGGCATGTCACAGGAGTTTCCGTGCTTCCTAGACCGCCATTGATAGTCTTTGAATCCATCTCAACGATTTCACTATAGTGCACGCTCTGCATCTGCTAATTATTAGGAGAAATGACCACACACACATGTATATACATGCATACATATACATATGCCTGTCTGTATGTAATCATTTCTTCTAATATATAACGAAAGAAGTCTAAGTAAGCGTTTCGAAGTGCATAGAAGGTGCCTATCCTAACTAACAAAATCATATTTTTATTCAAGAAAAAAGGATTCCAGTACTTAATTATTTCTTTTTTAGCTTTTTAAAAGTTTGAAACAAGGTCATGAATTTGCAAAAACTGCACTAATTTTGCCTATTCAATGTCATGTAACATAAAGGAGACAAATTAGTACATTTTTAGTGAATTCGAAGTTATTTGAAACTTTTGAAAATTTAAAAAAAAAAAAGGTATTTAAAAACTTCTTCAAAGTAACCCCGATATATCCGCATATAAAAATCTACTATCATCATGTAATTTCTTTTCTTTTGAGCGTCTTGCCTCATTATATTCAAAGATAATCAGTTTCCAAGAAACTTCTTGTTGTATACAAGAAAATTAAAAACAATTTATGCAAACAAAATCCATGATATGATACGGTTGGTCTGTCTTGTGGTATGCACGTGATATCTTGTGGTACGCACGTGTATGCAAACAACAAGTTAACTTCAAAATATATTAGCATAATACATCAACAACCCCCTAAAATTGGTTCTGAAAATCGAATGTCACCCTCAACTTTCAGAAAGACCTGTTATCCCCTTAACTTGGCAAAAAAGACCGGTTACCCCCCTTAACTTGGCAAAAATGCACTAGTTAGCCCCCTCAAAGCCACGTGTCGGAATCTTGTTGGTTTGACTTTTCAAAGATGTCATTTTTCTGATTTTTCTCTCTCCAACCAGAAGTTGACACGTGGCATTGAGGGGGTACACTGGTGCATTTTTGCCAAGTTAAAGGGGTAACTAGTTCTTTTTACCAAGTTGAGGGGGGTAATTGATCCTTTTGAAAGTTGAGGGTGTCATCCGATTTTCTTAACCAACTTTAAGGAGGTGTTGATGCATTTACCAAATATATTTTATTAATTCACTTCATTTATTCAACAGGAAACCAACCAAATGTTTCGGGCGACATAAGAAAACAATAAAATTTAAGTGTCATTTAAATAGAATATATTATAATATGATAAATAATTATATGTATTTTTGTAAGAAAATTCTAGAGTTACAACACTAAATAACAGATTGCATTACGGGTAGATCAATAAACTGAGGCCTAATGCATTTACACATCCCCGTACTTGTTCAAAAAAGGCTGTTGTCACCTTAAATTTTGAAATGTGACAGATAATCCCTTGTACTTATCTAAAGCGCGTCACTTTACCCCGTTGTGCTGACCTGGCTTATTACGTGGATGACCATCAAAATACACATGCGTGAAGTATGTTGGTGGAATAAAAAATGAATAAAAAAAATTCCTAACATTCTAATTCTTACCATTCAAAATTTATAATTTATGTTCTTCGTCTTCTTCAAAAATTTCATCTCTAGTCTAAATATTTGCTTCAATTAATCATAAAATTGTATCGATTCTTGGTCCGTTATTTTCATTTTCTTGTTCTTGAAGCCAATATTTTTGCGAGGGGGTAAAGTAATACGTTTTAAACAAATAAAGGAGGTTATCTATCACATTTCAAAATTCAGGGTGGCAACTGTCCTTTTTGAACAAGTTAGGAGAGTAAACCATTAACTGATCAAATTACTTTACTTTGCCCCCAAGAAATCCTTTGTGCTGTTTGCCTGATCACTAAAGTGCTTTAGCCATTTTTACGCGTTTCCCGTGGGTACCTACCAAAATGTATATACTAATGCCTAAACTTTGACATATATCTTCTAGCAAAAATATTTTTTCACTTTATAAATTCTACAAATTTTGTGAAGAAAATAAAAATAAATGATGTATTTAATATTTACGAAAATTAATGATAACTTATGTTATTTGCAATCCTTAAAAAAGATTATTATAATTGAGATGATTAACTAAATTTGGTTTAAGAAAATATAGTTAGTATTATATTATTAGCACAGACGGTCATTTTGTAGAATGCATCAATTCTGTTGGTTTGTCTTTAAATGTAGGACGCAGAGTTTATGATTTATTGTTTGTGATGTTTTTAACTTTCCGAATTTATTACTATCGTGTAACTGACTCTTCTTTTATCTCACTTTGAGATCAAGGATTCTGTACCTTTTCATTTATATTAATATAATTAAGTGGGGAGTTTAGAGAATTGGGGAAGGGCAACATCCCCCATGATATATCCATCATGTATGTGCCCTTATGAGATGCTATGTAAGCGGTGGATCATTGAGGGATGTAACGTTACCCTCACCTTTTTATTTATGTGTTCTTCTTGATAAAAAGGCTAATCTCTTGATAACCATTTCATTTTCTCCCAACAATGACCCTTCTCACATGTTATCAGACCATGTCTTTAATGGGGGGAATCGAATTGTTGTTTATGGGAATACACATTGATAATGTCATTTGTTTTCTTGTGAACTTTCTGTTTATATTTAAAGAAGTTGGACTTTAACCATACACTAGTTTTATTTTATTTTATTAGTCTTAACCTAGTGATAAATACTGAATTTGTAACTCTAAAAGTCAACAGGATCAAATTACATTCAGGATGGGATGCAGATTTTCCTTTATAATTTATAATTACCTTTGCGCAAAAGAAAAATTTTAAAAGATGTTAATTAGAACATATTTTAATTACCCTCGTATAATTAGAATAGAGAATATGTGTTGATAATAAAGAAAAACATATTTAAATATAAAGATATAAACAATAAATTAGTTATTTTTGTGATGTAATAAACTTTTTTATTGATTTCAGTGTTGGGGTTGGACAAATAAAATAGACAGAGGAAGTACCATTCTGGGCTATATTAACAATCAACTCATGTTACTAGCTGCAGGTTTCAAGTTATTTTGCACTAATGGTTTTCATTAGTAAATCGAATTCATGAAGGTCCTCTAAAAAAACAACGCATAGGTTCGAGCATTTACAGTAGACTCGTCATGTATTTATACTTGCTTATAGCAGGTCCGATAGAGACAGGGCCACAAAGGCCAGCACCTAGGATCTCAGCACCCTCCCATATTTTTAAAGGAAATTTAACCATATATCTTAAATTATTAGATTTTATTACTTTTAATCTAATCGGCATTTAATATTAACTCTACCTTTTAATTAGATTCTAATTTAGTTTATACGTTTAGTTTCCAGCTCTCTCTCTAGATCTCCACCTCTGCTCTTTAACGAACTATGCTCTAAACTTTTCTTTGCTGATTTTCTCTCAATTTCTTTAGGTTCGTTGCTCTTTTTCTTTTTTGATTTCACTGTTTTTATCATCTTTAAGGTTTCTGATTTAGTTTTTGTTGTTTTCGAATTTTGTTCCCCCAATTATCGATTGTTTTTGTGCTTTCCTTTGAATTTTTTTCCTGATGTGTATCACTTAGTTATCTAGCTTCTTATCTTCGGTTTTTTTGCAGTTTTTGTGTCAAATTTAGGTTTATCATATGATGGAGAAGATCGGTGTATTGAAATATCATGGTGGATCTTGGACCGATGAGCTGATTTTCGTTGATTATGACTCCTGTGGTTTGATTTTTGATACATCTTCTGTTTTCCTTGATTTTGAACGCTTTATCTCTGAGAATATTGAGGTTGCTAATGAGAATTGTAAATTGAATTTCCAGTTTAAGATGTCTTCTTCTTCTTCACCTTTACGAATTTTCAATGACATGTCTCTTCAGTTTTATTTCTATATGAGGAATTCTACTAGTAATCCTTTGGATTTTCCAGCATATGTTTCAACTGTTAGAGATGCTGTGATTTGCAATGCAGGTATTTTTGTCAATCTACTGCTTTTTCTCATTTTATACACTATATATTAGTTTTTGAGCTTGTTTAATATCTCTTTTTACAGTTGTGGATGAAGTTCTGGATAGTAATGTGGATAATTTTGCATCCGAACTTGATGTTGAACATTGTCGTTTGCTTGGCTTATCACTTGATGATGATAATTCTTTGTATTTGAGAAATGTTAGGGATAAAGTGTTGGAAGATATGGATATTCATGATGAAGTGTTTGAATGTGTTGAGAATGATTTGGCTTGTGGTTTTGGTATTGCCCATTCTGTTTTTCAATCTTTTGAGGTTAATCAAGCTTTTAGGAATAAGGAATCTTTGAAGGATGCGATGACCTTTTATGCAATCAAGAATAAATTCCAATACAAGGTTCTGAAGTCATGTCCTAAACAGTTCTGGATTTGTTGCATTAATGACACTTGTTCTTGGTATATGAAGACATTATGTAGGAGGAATTCTGGTTGTTTTATTAGTAGGAACCTTGTTGCGGATCATTCTTGTAATATAGTTCTTAGGAATAGCGATAAGAGACAAGTTACTAGATCTGTTGTGGCAAAGATTATCAAGAATCCATTTATAAGTCACAAGCGTATTTACACTCCAAATGATATTGTTTCTGATATGAGGGATAGATTAGGTACTGAAATTAATTATCAGAAAGATTGGCAAGCAAAAGACATAGCTATGAATATGATTAGGGGTTCTACTAAACAAGCATATTCAGAGTTGCCTCGGTTGTTGTACATGGTACAGTCGACTAATCCTGGTTTAGTTGTTTCTCTTGAACTGAAAGGGAACAAGTTTCTGTATCTTTTTGTTGCTATTCATGCTTCGATTAAGGCATGGGATCATTGCCCCCCTATCGTTGTTGTAGATGCCACTTTTTTGAAATCTTGCTATGGTGGCACACTTATTTTTGCAAGTTCTCCTGATTCTAATGGTATGTATCTTTGTAAATTTCTAATTTTTTTATGATGTTATACAACTATTATATGTTGTATAATTATATGTTTTGTTGTTTTTTGTAATGTTTGTGTTTTTAATTTTTTTAGTTATGATTTTACCCGTAACTTTTGCAATCGTGGATGGTGAGAATGACTCTTCATGGGATTGGTTTTTTAGAAATTTTATTGATGTGTTTAAGGAGAGAGAGGGCATGATTATTTTTTCTAATAGAGACCAGAGCATTCAGAATGCTTGTGAAAATGTCATTCCTGACCTTCCTCATGTTGTTTGTACTTATCATCTTCTTTGGAACATGAAATCGAGATTTAAATCAAACATAAAGGATATGTCCAAGTATTTCAAGCTTGCTTATGAAGCATACCCTTTGAAAGATTTTGAGGATAATATGTTTCAATTGGCTAACATAAATCCAGAAATCCCAGGTTATCTTAAGGAGGTTGGTTTTCAGAGGTGGACGAGGTTGTATTCTCCAAGGAAAAGGTTTATCACTATGACTTCAAATCTTACTAAATCTCTTAATTTGATGATAATGGAAGCGAAGTCTATGCCAATAACTACTTTATTAGAGTTTTTTGATAGGGATGTTTCAAGATCTGTTTTATAAACATAGGAAACTTGCTATTCAAACCCGTTCAGCTCTATCTCCAACGAAGCATCTAATTCTACTACATTTGTATTACTTGGCTTCGAAAAATGAGGTGACTTTTATTTTTCTTGTTAATTCTATTTTTTTCTTATTTTCATATCTTACTGGTTTTTTCTACTAAATTTGTATGACATAGGAAACTTGCTGTTATTGTTTTGTTTCTTTTATTTATTTTGTTTGTTTGTAGGTTATTCCATTTACCAATGAATTGGTAGAAGTTTCTAAGGTTGTCGATAAATATGTTGTTGACATGGTTAAAAAACATGTACTTGCCAAAGGTTTATGTTGGATGAGCTTCCTTGCGCATTCTCTTGCATATATAAAGAAGTTTCATTTGAGTAGTGATGTTTATTATTCTGTTTACTATTCCAAGGCAAAGTATATAGCAACATATGAAGGCATTGTTTTTCCAATCCCTTCAAAGAATGCATGGGATACACCTCCAGAAGTTAGTGAGCACATTATTCTTCCTCCAGAAGTAAAGATAAGGACGGGTAGACCAAGGAAGCATAAAATTAGATTATTTTCAGGGCCAAAGTTAAATGCGGTACTTGTGGACAGTCGGGTCACAATAGGAGAACTTATGATTGTGTCAAGGAATGATTTTTAGTTCTTTTTAGTATGCATTTGTTTAGACTTATATTTTTTTAGAGCCATGTTAATGTAATTCACATTATAGACTTTTTATATACACTTTATACACATTGTATAATTTTTTAGTCATGTTTAATGTCACATGTTATAAAATATTTTTTGTTAAAATATGCGTATTTTTGTATTGAACTTGTGGTTTTAAATTATTTTAATTTTTTTTAAATTAGGTTTTGTTTTAATGTGATTCCCATTATACACATTTTGTACATTGTATAATTATTTTTGTCTTATGTGTTTCACTTTATACATATTTTATACATTGTATAACAATATAAAAGGCTAGATATTTTTGTAACAGAATTTTCTTGTATTCTTCCATATCCTTAATAAGAAAAGTCGCACGAACCTAACCTTAACATGTCACATACATTATCCTTTAATCACACAACCTAGAATTAAAATATGCAAATTTTGTAATTTCTTAACTTCATATCATTCAAACAAAACTAAAAATACTACTATATTTTTTGCTCCGACGTCTTTTGCTACTTCTCGTCACTCTCCAAGTTATTTTCTTGGTTGTTCAACCCATGTTTGTACAAGCTGAAAGCAAGTCTTGTTCTAAGTGCTTGCACATTAAACTTTTGTGGGATTGCTCTTCTCTCTATCATGTACTCAATGTAAATAATTGCAAACACTCCATAATCACTGAAATTCAATTATAATGATTGCTATAATGAACTTTGATTTTTTGAAAAAAAGTACCTTGTTTTTTATTGTGGAATATTATCAACAATTTTCAATTCCAGAGGGTGTAGAGGATTTCCTTCTACATATTCTTCATACTCATCAATTCTTTGTTTGGCATGAATAATTAGAATGTGTGCAGATAATACGGGATGACAGTTGCATATTTTTTAGCAGTTGTAGCTGTGTCTTCTATGATTGTTCTCTTCCTTAATGAATCATGGATGTAGATTTTTCTTGACCTCACCTCAAATCTTCCTAACACCCAATGATATTTCATTATATTCATAAGAAAAAACACATTTTCAACATATAATCAGCATCTTGCACATTTGATCCCATGTCCAATTATTTGATTCATTATTGTGTCTCCAGAATCCAAATCACCAGTTTGATTCTCTTTCCCAGTAGGTTTTTGGATGAAATCATTTGCATGTTTAATCTTTCCGTTGAAGTTCACGTTAGTTGTTGTGAAACTGTAGGTGATCTTTATTTTCAGTGAGTGTTTTCCTTTCTTTCGTAAATAGTAACAGATGACATCGATGTGTTGTTCATTGATAAGAGTTCAAATATACAATGTATAATACTTATATAAGAGTTCAAATCTAAAAAATGATAAAATAAAATTTAATTTTCTATTTTTTTATTAATTTTGAACCTTTTAGACTTTTTCAATTCATAATCAATGACCAAAGAATGAATTTTTTGTGTGCATGAATTATAAAATATTTAAAGATGGTATAAGAATGAATTATATGTTGCAGAAGAACCCACATTTTATATTCTAGTTAATTTACTTACAGTGTTTGTAAGGAATTGATCCATCATGTTCAGGTTGACAAAGAAGCTCCTTTTTTCTATTTCCATGATGTTGAAGTCCAAAGGTATTGTAAATTTCTCCTTTGCTTTGGTGAACCATTCATTGTTTAATCTTCATGAAAGTTTTTGTTTTTTATCATAATATTGTAAACCATTTATAGGTTTTGTACTTACTTGATCACTTTGTCTTTTCCTTTAGTTATTACTTCTTTGAATTCTTTAGTAGGTCTTTATCTTCTATTATTTGCCATAATTCAGCCTAATCATCTAGAGCGTATTATCCTTGAATTCGTTACTTTTGCTCTGACCCAAACTTTATTGTGTATGGACTTTTATTGATTCTTCATGCTCTCATTTTTCTCCTTGGGTTTCTCTTCGACATACTTTCTTTTGGAATTTCAGTTACTTCCTCTTTTTCTACAAAGGTTGTTGGAGCAGCCAGCTTAGCTGTAGCTGCCTGACTGTTATCCTTTTCAGAAATAGTTGCTGCTAGTGCAACGTTCTTGCTCTCTTTATCAACAGATACGCTTTCTGTCATCGATGCTTGTGACACCATCAAATTAGGTTGTTTTTAAACTTGCTCATAACCACCATGAGTTTCCTGCAACAATTTCCATCATAATAAATAACAAATACAAGTCATCAAATCTATATATGCATCATAAATTAATACGAGCATTTATTACTTTTTGTTTTGGAATTACTTCATTTTTTTATTCAATAAGTATTTAAAATCCACCTAATTAAATATGAAATAGTTTATTGCTATGTTTGATAGGCACATTCTCGGTAGCAATTTTCACTTTCTTGCTTTCATAATAGCAAGCTTCAATTGCACCAATCATTTCTTCATCGGTTTAACCTATGGAACCTATTAGCCAAGTCTGATATAAATAATATTGTAATGATTAGTTTAATATTGATAGGGTTTGTTTAATTTAATTTTTTATGCTAAAAAAGAATGTTATTTTTTAAAAATTTTTGGGATATGGAAGTTTTGTTACCTCTTGCTCTTTATCTTATTCATCACTGATCTCTTACATGTGTTTAACTTCATCAATCGTTGAATCTAACACATTTTTGATTGAGTGTACATCAATGTCATTGCTATCTTGAGAATGAAGTTTGAAGCTTAGATTTGTATCCACTACTGTATATTTTTCCTTGCTGAATTATCGAGTAAAAAGTTTCAATGCTTCTTCGGCAGTGCTGAATTTTGGTTCTTCATTACCATTATCACTATCATCATCTTCATTGCCGTCATTTGATCGTTTTCATCATCTTGATCATTCTATTATTTTTTATCTCCATGATCACCTTCGTTGTTGCCATCATTTTCGTAGTTGCCATCATTTTGTTCTTCATTTAAGTCTTTCATTTCTTCATTTTCATCATCCAGTTACTCTTTATCATTGTCGTCTTCTTCCGACTCATCTTCCGATTCATCAGTCTATTCACCATTTTTTTCCACCTGTGACAAACATAATGTCACTTCCATAAGTTAATTCTAAATATACATAATTATACACTATATAAGTTCTCACTAATTTTAGTGTTAACTTTTTCTTACCTTACCAGTGACTTTTTCACTTCTTTTTCAATCCTTCTCAGATGCTGGTTTGCTTTCTCAAACTTCCCATTTATTTCTTTGAATCCCTCATCTATCTTTTCTCCCATTGAGTCAAATTTGTCAACTAGAATCTTTTGTGTTTCCAACACTACATCATTTGTTCTCACTGTTCTTCTATTGTGTGTCATTTTCTATTTTTTGGATCATGAATGTTGATTGTGTTCCAGTGCTTTGTGTTGAGAAATAGAGTTTCATGTCATACACATCAAAAGTTGGGTAGAATTTACCTAAATCCAACTGTATCATCTCCTCTTCATTTGTAACTATCTTGTAAAACTTTAATTGTAAATTAACATACAATTAGATTAGTTAGTTTTTTATATAAAAATTGTATTAAACAACCATTATACAAGGTTTAATATTGTTAATATTTTTTTTTCAAAACATAACATCTATTATACATAGCATAACAATTGTATAACTTCAATTTTTTGGATTTTCCAAACAAGTTTCTTTAAAATAAGGAGAGTTTAAAGCACTTATCACAAGTATTTTATAATTCAGAAGCATTAAAAAAATGAAAGGGGACTTAAAAATTGTGGCATTTTACTGAAGATATTCCTCTGCAAGAATGTTGTTGATATGCCAAGAAAGTATGTTCTCTATTTGAAAAGCCTTGGAAGATAGATTCCTTCAAGTTTCTGAATACTTTCACATATAACTCCATTACACCCCCCCCACAAACTTCATAAAACCAAATTTGAAAGATTATAGCGCAGCCTTGAACTATGTATGAACTGACAATTTTCTTCTCTCTCCCATTTTCTCTGAGATCTTCCAATAATGCGTGATATGGTAACTCTCTCCAAGCTATCTCTTTGTAATCTTCATTTAGAAGATAAGAGAAATACATTTCTGGGATTGTGCTATTACTATACCCTCATTATGTAGTATGAAATGAAGTAGATGAGGGTCATTTTAAGGAAATTATCCTTTGAATGATGCCTTTCTCCAATAGCTTCTCTATGTCTTTCTTCTACCTTTGTTTGTTTTTCTTCTTGCTATTAAAGTACTTGTTTATAAAGTCTGCTATTTGCTATAATTCACTAAATTTCAAAGGTTCATCTCTTGGTTTCTTCAGTTTGGAAAAGACAAGGAATTGCTCCATATTGAAGTGCAAAATTGTCCCCACGATCTGAATGTACATTATTTTTTCATCCATGTTCTTCAACTCTCTTAGTAATAGACTATGAATGAGATGTCTCGCCACTCTTTGAAGTGGAGCAACCATGAAATAACCGAAATATGTCTGTCTGAATCTTTGCATTACATCTGGAGGCAAGCAATCCTTCAGTTTCTTTATCACCTCGTAGTCAGAACTTATCAGGACCTTGCTTGCCCAATATTTGTTTTTAGAGTATATTGGCATCAATTCTTCTTAAAAAAAATGTACACATGTGTAAAATAGTCACAAAACACAATATTTTATTATTTTTTTTGTAAAACAATGTGTGTATATTTATCTCTGAATTTGGCATTTCCAAACGAAAAAGATTTTCTTCTCCCGTTTCCTCAAATTCAATTGGCAGTTTTTCAATGAATTTGTGTACCTGTTTGTCATATGGCATATTTTTATTCCATTTTTTATTGTAATATTAGCAGAAGCTACTTTTCTAATTAAATATACAATGTGTATTATTTGTATAATAGGATGCTTTTACAGACAATATATAACAATAGTGGAGAGTTTGAATAATGTGCATAATGACTTAGCAACAATAGTAACATTAATGGCATTTAAACACATACATCACTTTAACAAATGGCATTTTAAATGAATTTATGTACCTGTTTGTCATATGGCATATTAGTCCATTTCGTAGTTGTAATATTAGCAAAAGCTACTTATTTAATCAAATATACAATATATAATGTATGTATAATAGGATGTTCATTAACAACAATGTAGGTTTGGAATCATGTGCCTAATGGCTCAGCAAAAATTCAGTAACATAAATGACATCTAAACACATGTAACACTTCGACAAAAGCACCTGAAAATCTGGAACCTCTAACACAAACACATTTCATTAATCAATTCAAAAAAAGATCTAACTGTGGTTGATGAACAAAAATTACAGTGAAGTGTAAACCTAATTGTATATCAATTTAAAATGATGTTGCAAAAAACAAGTATTCCTAAATTGAAATGATTAAAAAATTCAACAACATTCTCTAACACAAACAATTTTAGTTTATAATTCAACAGATTATACAATGTATTTGCAAGAGAAAATTTAGGGCAAAGTGAGATTCAACGAATTAAATCTGTATGTCAATGGATAATGATATTGCAGATACTTAAATTGGAAGCTTACCTCAGCTTTTGATCTTTTTTTCTTTTGAGAGTCAGGTTCTTTACTTCGTCGTGATCTGAATAATTTTATTACATCAGGAATCAATAACCAACAAAATAGTTAATCGAAATCCATGAATGACTTATGATTTGTTGAGTTCGTTACCTTTTTCTCATTTGTTCATCGTTTTTCTCTCCTTCTTCGTTGCTCATTTTTGCTTATGTATTTTCAAAATCAGAAATCATCTCTGATTTTTGTAAATGAGAAACTGAAATCGAGTAGTGTTGAAACGGTTAAGGGATTTGAATGGGAGAAACCATCGATTTTGAGTTTTGTCAACCTGTTTGTTTAGCGCGGATTTGAAGGTGGTTTAGGTTTTGCAAAATTTGTTTTACATTTTCACGTATTTGGAAGTATGGCATTCTTGTTGTGGGGCTTTGCAAAATTTTGATTTGGTAGAGCTCGAAATCTAAGGAGAAATCTGGCAAAAAAAACCCTAGTTTAATTTGGCAGGCAAATGCAATTGAGGTACGAATTGTAAAGAATGCTAAGTAATTAGATTTAATTGTAATTTTATCCTAAACAATATATATTATTAATTTGTTTTTTTGTTGTTTCTTATTTGAATTTATTCGTACTCCTATTAATAACAACATTTTCTCTTATTAAGTTTGAATTTCTTAACTTAAAACAATCATATCTCTTAAACAGTTAATTTTTTCAAAACAACTCTTTAGAATATTTTGTTCGCTTCAATTTTATCTTTAAAATAAGATCCAACTCGATATACTTTCAACAAAATTGGTATACTTCATATTTTGCACGTTTGAATTTTGGTATAATGTTCATTATACCATGTTTCTTCATACCAAAAATCTGGTATAATAAACATTTAACCAAATCACAAACTCGTATAATACACATTCTATCACTTGGAAAAAATCACGTATAAATAAATTTGGTATAATTAACGTGATACCAAAATGCGAACTCGTATAACACGAATTATACCAATTTTCATTTTCATTTTTTTTGTCAAAAGTATATCGAGTTGGATCTTGTTTTAAAGATAAAAATAGAACGAATAAAATATTGTAAAAAATCATTTCAAAAAAATTAACATTTTGAGAAATATAATCATTTTAAGTTAAGAAATTCAAATTAATTAAAAGAGTGAAAATTGTTAATATGGGCGAACAAAATTACAATTTTATAACTTCTCAAATTAGTCATAATTAGACTAAATTATGTTTTCCCATTCTTGCCTTTATGAAAAAATCCTCTTTTTTTACAAATTTGTAGAAATTAGGAAAAATAATTTAGGACAAACAATCATAATTATAAGAAATCTCAAAAACAAACTTCAATTATAACAATATGTGAAAATTGCTATAAATGAAATTATACCGAAATACAAACTTGTATAATATGTATTATACAACATATCTCTTCGTTCAAACAGTTGTCAATCACCGGAAAAATTAATTCTCACCATCTTTTCTCTTTGTCCAACAGTCGCCTAAGTCACCACCACCGTCCACCATCTCGTCCAACACATCTCAAAATAGAACCATTCAATTTCATGTTCTAGGATTTTTTACAATCAATCATTCAATTTCATGTTTCTATGGTCGCAAAGTATTAATCTTCAATAGATGGACTATGGTGGAGGAATAAACCAGTAGCAACAAATAGCCGATGATGATGAATCTGGCTAGAACAACAACAATTGACGATGGAAAAAATTAAAACCTTTTGTATTTTGGTATATTTATCTTATACCAGATTTATAATGAGTATTATACAAGTTATAATGTTTTGTACCTGGGTATAACGAACATTATACAAAAATGCAAGCGTGTATAATGCGCATTATAACACCTGGAAAAAATCACGTATTACATATAAATGTTGTTTTGGACTACAAATAAATGTTGTTTATGACATTCCGTACAATTCCCCAATGTTATTTGTGAGGATATCTCAAGCCTCATCTATTCTGGTTCAAGCCTTTGTAAAAAAATTGTACAATTATGCTTACATTAAATGGAAGCAAAACTCCACCCCGCCTCAAATATGATTCGAACCCGAGACTTATGGAGACCGTAGTTTCATTCTTAACGTAGAAGTTAGGTTGGAATTGCTTTCACAAGCTGTTGTTCAGTAAAAATCAATTTTCAAGCTTTCACAGACTGTTGTCCCGAAAAGTTTTGAAAATAAATAACAAACAGACTATAATTAATTAGTATTAAAAGTCGAAATCGTTTGTCCAACGCTAAAATATGTTTAATGAAAATTTTGTGAGTGAAGCTTTTCAAGACAGCAACAATGACAGCAATCCCAAACATAACCTCTATCAACACATTAATCACATATTATGATGGGAGCCCTTAGAAAAAAAAACATTAAAACTTTTAACAAAAATTGTTGTTATAGTTCTGAAATAAAAACAATATATATATATATATATATATATATATATATAT
>CATIWQ010363350.1:0-34129 GCA_949673415.1 Euphorbia schlechtendalii
GAAAATCTTTAGCAAAGGAGCTGCCAAGATCATGGACATGGATGGAAAAGAGTTCGTCAGTCCAAACAATCAAGATAAGCTCAAGCCCTACCACGTGTAAAAATAAAAGAAATAAATTTACAAAAGCGGTATACCAAAAATGAGAGAGAAACCAGTGAGCCAGATGGCACTTGGCTACCTGGGTAATAATTAGGACCATTCTTGTATAAAAACTAGAAATGTCAGCTGAGTTGAAAATCCGCGAAGGGCGGCTCAGGCAAAAATTAGGACACGGTGAGGAATAGAGGGATCGCGAGTTAGAAAACCTGCTCTAGGATAATTGGCGGCAAGACTCAAATCATTGGAAAACTTGTACCCTTTTTAAAGTCGTTCAATGAAATGTGTTATGTTTGCAAAGATTTATATTTATGTTTATATGAATAGTGTGCATACAGAATATCGCAAGTAAATAAAATTCGACAAAATTTCATAATCCAAAATTAAGCCAAAAACTCAAGTCAGAAAACAAATGGCAAAAACAATTAAGATCTAAGGGTGCCAGTCATTCCACCGTGCACGCTTCCTCGAAGTATGAGGAAGGGGGTCCAAACCATCTTCATCCCTCTCCCACTCACGAGACACCATAAAGTGATGATCAGCATCCGGGAGAACCTTGATCTCACCAAGCTATCCGCAGTAGAATTCATCAGTATCTGTGGTCTATGGGGTAGTGTAATCCAATATAACAACTCGAACATGTGCCCAAAGCCTTCGTATCACGTCAGGCGTGTCAGGATCGAAGTCGTGGAAACGGGTCGAGCATAGAGACCTAGGAAACCGTTGCTAACACCCATACTGCCTGCACAGACAAGAAGGGGAATAGGACGTAACGCCAAATAACCCCATCAGCAAAATGCTAGAATCATGGATGTCAGTTACCATGAAAGAAATCTCCAACCAAAAGCTGAGCAACCGAATCTCAGAAGCTAGGTAGGAGCCTAGAATCTCGACCCAAGAACCTTCACTCAATGAACGATGGTCCTTCCTAGTAAAGCCTCTAGGACCATAATGCGAAGGGAGGCACTGAGCCTTCCCTAAACATGGATCAGCAGTCAAGTGAAGCTTCTCCAACAGCCATACCTATATTAATTCATTTGTTCAAACAAACAATGAAAATCACAAAAGAAAGAGGTAAGGAAAGAGAATTACCTCTAGTAAAGAAAAAAGGTCTCCTACTAGCTCCAGATTCACCGAAGTAGCGTCTAAGTGAACCAGATTCTCAGCCAAGGCTAAAGCTGCAGAAGAAAGGCCTGTGGAGAGTGGGTCAATGACCGATAGCAAGCGTAAAGGGGTAATCGCATGAACCCCACAAACAAACTTCACCAGAAGGAGTAGAGTCACCGTTGAAGGCCAAGCTAGATGAGTGTTAGGTGTAGTCTCACACCAGCCAAGGACAGCATCAACTGGGAATCCACCAACATCAAGGATAAAAAGCTCCCACTAGACTCCAGGTTCCATAAACCCTTCAGTTTATCCTCACCTCCAAACTGGAAAGAAGGAAAGGCGAAAGATAGTCTCGTGGGGGATATTGGCATCGACTCCTGCAGAAAAGGGAGCCCCAAGATAACATGAAAATCCTCAACTAAGGGGCAAAGCTCGAAGTCGGCAAAACGAAAAACATGAGTGGCAGGATCCTAGAACTTCAAAGCAGGCATGAATGAAGTCCATATTCACAGGCCTGGAAGCAAGGTATCGAAGACCCCACAGACCAAAGCGTTCAATCCTTCGCCAATCGGGTCCCCGAAAGGTGCAGAGAAAGACCCTAAGGTGCTCGTTATAGGTTGACATCAGAAAGGAAGAGAGCTAAAGAAAATCTCTCAAGACCGGTGTTGCCTACACACATTAACCTCATGCGTTTGCATTAACATTCATTCATACATATACAAAAAAAACATTCACCAACAAGCAAGCATATTCATAAAATAAAACACCACATTTGAGGACCTGGTACGCAACGGCCAAAATCCACTTTTCTTTCAAAAATCTGAAGTTTTTTAGAGATTCTACAAGACAGAGCTATCTAAAAAGAGTTTGGTTCGAGAAAAAGGAATCTATAACTAAAGCCAAAAGGGAACTCCTAAGCATGTGCCACCTACGCATTATATCCACCCATCGGATCTCGGGGTAACGTCATGGATATCTCAAAATCCTCGGCACCTAGTCTCCCGGGAGGACCATCGGCTGAACCGGATACAGGAGGAGGCCAGGAAGAGTGAAGAAAATGGTGTCCCATTCTGGAGAGAGAAGCTTCCCAACATCTGTGTCATCAAGCAGGGAACCAAGATCAAACGTAAGAGGCTGGTGAAGGCCCGAGGTGGATACCCGCGCTTCTACTAGAGCCTGCTCTGCTGCGACATTTTGCTGTAACAACTCTTGATACTAAGCCTGCAAACTCTGGTGACCAGCTTCCACACCAGCACCGCTAGCACCCGCACCAGAACCACCATCAACTCACTAACCACACACTCGAACAGAGGATCACCCCTCCTCGGCCTGAGTCGGCAGGCGAAGCGGGAGCAGCCTCTCCCGAATAAAGGCCTCGTAGTCACCACGATGTCCAGAGAGCCTCATGCCATGCTCCTCGAAGAGTACATCCTGCTCCTCGAGATCAGTAATCACCAAGTGCGCCCAAAATAGTCTGGTGGGAGGCGCGGGCGTAATGCGCCTATCAGACACTGGCTTAGTCCACCAAAACTGAATACGCTCACCCAGGTACAACTCACGGGTCCTGGGCCCCTTAAGGATGAAGTGATTGTGGTCCACGTCTCATCAAATCTCCTTTGCTATATGATAGCTCGGAAGACCCCGCCACGAGTTGCACTTCACCTGAAAAGAAAGAACAACAAAGTCAAAATAAATTTATAGATAAAAAGGTGATTATATCCATAGAAACGAGGTCTATCACCTGCTCAAGAGCCAACCCGCAAAGATGCTGATAGTAGCTAGCTGAATCCAAAACATCCCCCTCGAAAGAAAAACAGATCTGGGCCATACACGACGCATCCTCTAGAGCATCAGCAAACTACGGGGCAGGAAGGAACTAATAAAAGAAGGCCCACGCCTATAAAAAGAAAGGGGTTAATTAAGATTAATCAATCACAAAATAGACATACGCAATTCACAGAGTAAGCAAACAATACCTGAATAACCATGGGGTAGCAACACAGAGCCCGTAAGCGACCCCGAACAGCCAAGTTAAGGGCGAAATAAGTCTGCGCCAGGATTGTTAGTGGCCAGTTAAGACCACTAACTCCGTCCAAGTTTGCTAGCGGCTCAATCGACCCATAGTTGATCTAGCTGTTCGAGATAGGGAAAAATGTGACATTCAACAGGGTGGCCAAAAATGATCAGACATACAGAGGAACCTCAACCTCGGAAATAGTCTATCGACCCGTCTAGTTGTCAAATAACACGCTATAACTCAACACCCGGCCTTTGGGGTCAACACCGAGCAAGTCTCTGACACGGTTACAAGTGGTGGGAGCCTTGAAGAACCGCTCCAAAAAGGCATCAAACCGAATCACAATACTAGTCCACGATAGACTAGTGATTGCTATGAAGTCAGAAGGAGTAATGGTAACCTCCCCGATTGAAAACTGGAAGGTGTGTGAAATGTCGCACTACCTTTGAGTAAGCTCAACTAATGTCGCATATGGCAACAAGATAGGCCATAAAGATCGCACCAAAGGACCAAAACCAGTGGCCTCAATGGCCTAGACGAGCTCAAGGTGAGAATAGGCATGACGATACCATGCCTGAATCGTGGAATATCCACCCGTGGGATAAAGTGTGGGGGACTGCAAACAAAATCAAATAATACGCATTTTTGTAATTAAATGTAAGAAGGAAAAGAAAAACACCAAGATAATTTTTCTTTCAATTTCTCTTAAATAATTTAGACCCAAAACATGTTTGGGTCCTAAACTTTATTTTCAAAATTTTTTTTTCTAAAATGTCCTCAGATATTCTTATATCTAAAACAATTTAGAATCTGAGTCTGATTATCTTTTAGACAAATATTTCCTTCAAAAACTTTCGGATCCAAAACACATTTGGACTCCAAGTTTTACATAAAAAAAATTAATTACGTAGGTGAGCGACCGGGGCCCCAAGCGTCACAGCTGGAAAAATCCGCCGAGCCTTCAGGGCCGAGCAAGGCATCTCTAGCAAGGCCTCCAAAAGGCCCTCGCCAGATACCCTGGTGAGGGTCCCAAGGGACCCTCTCCAGAGAGTCTGGTGAGGGCCCTTAGGACCCTTGCCAGAGAGTTTGGTGAGGGCCCTTAGGACCCTTGCCAGAGAGTTTGGCGAGGGTCAGGCCCTCACCGTTTTCTTGTCTCCACCAAAAAGTTTTTTTTCCGGTGAACCTAATTTGCCATTTTTAATTTTTCTAAGTTAAAATTCCACCACATGGTTGAACGATCAGCTCCAATCTAGTTCCTAAACAAGATAAAAACAGTAAATAAAAATGATTTCGACAAATACCTCGATCCGGGAAAGGTGTGGCTGAGCTGGAAAATCAAGATCCATCGTATCTATCGGGGAAGTAATAGTAAACCCCAGCATAGCATCGGTCGCTGCCAAACCATATGCGGCATCAATATCAATAGAAAATACTCCAGGATCACTAGTAGGCTGAGGAGTGAGGCTAGAGGTGAAGCAGAGAGCCCTATCAGCGACCTTTGATAACATGATTGCTAGAGAGAAGAGAGAGCAAAAGTATTTAGAGAGAGATGATGATTATGAAAAGTGAAAGAATAAAGAAGATGGAGCTATATTTATGAAGAAAAGAAGTGGGCCCCACCTATTTATTTTATTATTTTACAATGAAAATCTCCTAACACTACAGAACGATGCACGGGATACCCCCGATATTCCTCAAACTCATTTAATTTAGTTATTCCCCAAATGTTTTAATTTTTTATTGAAGGGGAAAAAATATCTTCTCCACATAAACTCAATCAAATAATTAAAACATTCATCATAAAATGTATTAACATTATCTTTTTTCTGATTTGTTACAGGAAACAAGTCAACATCCTATTAAGGATATTCAAAACGTAACCGAAGAAGGAAATGGTTATCTCGATGGTAAAAGAAATAAATAGCCTCATTTATCAAGTGAAGAATGAAACTGTTGCCGACTACAACAGGGACACCATCGAAAGAAACGGTAAACCCATCCAAAGAAACCGTAAACCCATCCACAAGGGGTACCAAGTATCTAAAGGATTCCGAAGAAAGAAATGGACGATCCCATGAAGATACAGAGCAAGAAAGGAAGGCCTATTTTATCATCAATTGAGAACAAGAAACCACCAACCACACCAGTCAGGTATTCTCTCTATCCCTCCGCTCATTTCATCTGATAATACTAGTTATACAACCAGCAATTATCACACGAGGGGCAGCTGTGAGCACGGGATTTTTACCGGCTCGCGCGTTCGTTGATGATGGCTTTTTCGGGATTTTATCCTTGAATCACACAATTTTCGAGTATCCTGATGCATCCGAATGGGAATCCTTCTCGCCACTAAGTTCAAAAGGACGTTTTCAATAAAATTATTTAATTAATTAAAAAATATATAAAATATAAAATACAAAAAAAAATACATAAAACATGGTGGAAAACCAAATTCGGGGGCTCGCATTGCCAAAGGAGGGCAAGGCGAACCTCGCCAAATGGGTTCGGCGAGGCAAGTTTCGCCAAGCTTTGGTGAGGCTGCCTCGCCAGGCTTTGGCGAGGCATGGCCTCACCAAAGCTTGGTGAGGCAGAGCCTCGCCAAAGCCTTTGGTGAGGCTCCATCCTCGCCAAAGAGCTTGGCGAGGCTGCCTTGCCAAGCTTTGGTAACTCACGTGGCCTCGCCAAAGTCGCGGTGAGGGGCCTTGCTGGACTTTTTTTTTCCGGCGAGACCCCTCACCAGAAAAACTTACCTTTTTTGGATTTTTGAGATTTCTCCTATAAATACTCAGGTTTTTTTCGATAATCTGGACCCCGAAAAATTGACAGCCAAAAATATAACTTTCAAAATTGCTTCCAAGAATTAAAACAAACATTTTTGGACTTTTACTACAACCTTTTCACCTAAGCTAAAGGACGAGGAGGGTTTCTAAAGGACCGATCGGATATCTTCGAAGTGGATCCATTCAGTAAGGATAAGTCTCTAAGTTTCTAGAACTGCAATTCTCGTGCTTTTAGTGTTTAATTTCTTCTTCTGATTTCATCTGTGAACCTAGGATTTTAATTATTTTTTTATTTTAATTGTTGTAATTCTTCTTCATCTTTTTTTCTTTATTAAAAGGAAATGTATGTTAGAACACCCCCACGAAGGGAATAAAACATATTCCCGGATAACAGACCTCACCTTTTGCCATGCAAGCATTTTCATTAATTAAAATTAGAACCAATGTGCTAATAAAACGGACGGTTTTATTTAAATAAAAAACACAATATCACAATTGATTTTTTTTTGCCACACGGGCCTCGCTAAATTGAAAATCGAACATATGTGCTATCCCCTGTGCTAACCTTTGTGGATGTAGGTAGATTAGGATTAGATGTGTGTTTAGGATTTTAATTTTCCTTCGGGTATCGCAATTTCATTTTTTTGGGAAATGTAATTCATAGGTTAGCGAGTGGTTGCATCCCTCGATTTTTGAAGCCGTGTAATCTTCATTTTTCGCTTTCACTTTTCGCATTTACTTACTATTTTATGGATGGTTTATTACTTCGTGTCGTGGATGCTTTACTGCTTTTTCTATACATGAGTCATGCATGTAAAGTCTAAAAATGACCTAAGTGCGAATATGCATAACTAAGAAAATACGATTTTCTGTAGATGTAATATAATGTGATCACTTAAGAAATAAGCAACTTATCTTGGACTCGAATCTCTGTGTCTTAGTGGGCCATCCCCCGGACGTTAAGCCTCATAGGACTCTAATTCTTGGAAAGAGCTAATCTAGGTGGCGACTCCACACTAAGAGACAGCGGATTAGGGTTCGAACCGATCTAAAGATGTTTTCGCTCTCTCTTTTCAACCTTTTTACCCGGTCCCTGACCCGGTGCACCTTTTTCAAACACCCCGGTGGACCGCGCCTATGAAATCGCGCGCTCTCGGTCCACCGCTCCGTGTCTCCCGCTCACAGCTATCTGCCCAAAATGGGGGAGATTGTAGAACCCAAGTTAATAGTACTTCACAATACTGAATAGTTTTGGAAATAGCAAACTATCTAGGATAGTGAAATTAATTGAGTACTAAGCAGACTCTTAATTAATAAAGCTGACTTGAGTACATGAAAGGGAGAATAACTCAGTTTTGCTGGATGATTAATTAAGTTATGACTTAGAGTAGGAAAAGCTGAGTCTATGCTGAGTACTACATAGTTTAGAATTACTTCACTCAGCTCATACTGAGTTCTGCTTTATTTAATTAAAAGTACTCTGAGTACCATAGGCTAGAGATTCCGATCTCGAGTCTTTTAAGCTTGAAAATCACACTTTTCAAAGCGAAACGCTCTTTCCTAATGCGCTTTTCCAAAAGCACAAAATCCATGTTTTCGAAAACCCCACGCCCCATCACACGGGGTCGGGGCTGACGCCTTGCAGTGGTCCGCGCTGGACCTCTGAAACGTCATCCGCTCACAGTGGCAACTCCACTGGGGATATCTTTTATAGCTTAAAACTTTAAAAGATTTTTGGATGAGTATTGAAAAGTCATCAAATGAGTTAACCCACATTTAAAATATCGAACAAATTGAAAAGTCATCAAATGAGTTAACCCACATTTTAAAATATTGAACAAAGCATATGCATTAGATGGATTAGCCATTAAGGTTAGGATGACCATTTTTACTGAGAAGCTTGCGAAAGTGTACTTCGTGACCCCCTGGTGATCGAAGGAACTTAGCAAGTGGATCACTTGTTACCATACCACATGGACTCTCTTGAAAAATGGGAAAAGTGTATCATAGTGCAACAAGAACCTTCTACATCAACAACCATTGACCAAGCTCATATAAGGAAACCGTAGACACTTTCCCTAGGTTTATCAAAACAAATGCATCTTTTTGTGCAGGTTCGCTCCTTAATACTTCACAATATTAATATGATCCAAACTTAGATTTAGGAGCCTAACCCTTATATGCGGGAGATATAAGGTTGGAAGAAATACGTTGTGTGCTATGTGCTACATGTTTATCACATCACCATCCTTATTTCATGAAAAGCATCATGCTAACCCACGATTTGTTATGCAGACACAAATTATACACACACATGTCATTATCCTGGTATCATTTACCTAGAGCTAGACAGACACAATGAGACAGCGTCACCTAGGATTAGGATCACCCATGGTCAAGATATTGTTAACCGAACACTCAGACCTCTGTCCTCTTAGATTCATGGAATTCTAAGCCTAGGGTATGAAACATTGTTCTACCCAAACTCAAACCTAGAATTAGAGACGCGATGAGATAGTGTCACCTAAGATTAGGGTCACCTATGTTTGTGTCCTCACACATGAATCTCTTGGAACACCTCATTCCCAAAAAACATAGGGTATAACGCATTGTTTTACCCGAAATTGAACTCATCGAGATCGATCCATAGCCCTCAAAGGTAAAAGTGTATTATCACTTGGATGATACGCTGCTGTTTATCATTTTTTTAGTTTATTTGTTCCAAAAGGATTAGCAAACTTACCACCTTTCTTACCGAAACGGCATCCTTTTACTTAGTTCCTCATAGGGTATAACACATTGTTTTACCCGAACTCGGACACACCAAGAATAATCCTTGGAGATGAACTCTCAAAATTCAAAACTGTATCATCACTTGGATGATACGCAACCGTTTGTCATTTTTTTCGGTTTGTTTATTTCAAAAGGATTGGCAAACACATACTTGCATCTCCAGGATGCAACCCCCTTATACGACTTTGGAATGCCTATTGCTACTTGAGTAATAGGCAAACTTCACTGTTTTGTTTCAAATGGATTAGCAAAACATGAGTCACACCTCAACCATAAGCCTATTACCACATGGGTAATATGGTAATCGTGGTTTGTTTCAAAAGGATTGGCAAACCACACTTACCTTCGGCAATAACTTTTTACTCATCATGGCATACTAACCTTTATATTGCAGCCATTTCATGAGCATTACATGCACTAGTCCATGGTCGGTCAAGCATGCATTTCACTTCTGACGATAGAAATTATCCTTGCTTTAGTTAAATCTTAGAAGCGGTCGGGTCATCATCTCATTCGGATCTCTCCCATCGTGGCTCACCAAACAGAATCATTTGTAGAGGGTCTCCCACACACGGATTCCAGCGAGGATTCGGGTTCAGATTCAGGTTCAGGGTTCAGCTCAGGATGAAGATCAGTGAACAGCTCAGGGAAAATCGGTGGAATGGCAGACCAATAGAACTCGCTAGGGGGAACTAATCAACTAGACAAGGTGAGCCTACTACCTCCCAGTCTACGATAGGCCAAGAAATATCCAACGCTCTCAATGCATTTCTTCATAGTGACCAGTTCGCTCAAGCCATCCAGTTCCATTCTCGCCCAAGACAGCTAAAGGGCAGGGTGTCCGTCCAAGAGCCCATCAGTAACCTCCAAGGTCCTACTGCTACCACCCACCCTGTGGCCGGGAGAACTGGCTTCACCCCTCACATCCTCTCATCTCCCAGAACACAATTCGAAGTCAGCCAGGCGGGGCCCACATTCCCTCAAACACAGTCCCCTTTTCAATTTAGACAGAATGGCTCCGGAGCGGGGCAGGCAATGAGTAGTAACGGTCAGATGACAGGAGTGGCGGATCAATTCATTGTAGAACCACCGGTTCAACCTTTGCAACCGAGTTACCATCAAGGGTCTCAGTAACTCACGGCCACAACGAGGCCAGGAGTACCATCTTCAGGGTTCACTCCAAGTATGCAGACGTCCTATCCTCCGCCGGGGTCTTTCCCAAGTTTCCAGGCTCTACCTTATAGTTATGGGGCAAATGTCAACACTATGATTATGCAATACCAGGTTCAATTCTCGCCTCAACCGACTTATGCAATTCCTCCCAAGGGCCCAGTATATCACTAGGTTCCATATAATCAGTTCAATGGTTAAGCCAGGCAGGAGACGGGTTACTCAGCTCCCCAACCCAGTATGGAAGAACTATGGCATCAGTTTTTGGCGACCCACGCGGCACAGCACCCAGGCTTAAAGGCCACCAACTATCCGGTAACACCCACAGCACCAAGTGATGGGTGGCTCCTTAAGAACTTTACCATGCCAGAGATAGTGAAATTTGACGGGGAATGAGATCCCCAGGCCCACTTAACTATTTACCAAACAGTAATGAGAGCACGATGAGTCAATGACAAAATGTTGGAGAAAATGTTCATAGTCACATTGGCACCCCCGGCTAACCAATGGTACAATAATCTACCCCCAGAGGTGTCCCAAAACTGGGGGCTCCTTTCAGTAGCCTTGATAGAATAGTACGACTTCAATTCTCAAATGAAGATAACCATGCAGAACCTGGAAGCCGTGAGATAAAAACCAGGAGAGTCGTCAAACCATACTACACTCGATGGATGGCTACACAGGTGTTGCTGAAAGATTATCTCAGTCTATCAGAGATGATTGCAAAATTGATAGCTGGAGCCGTGCTGGAATATAAAGAGAAGTTGGGAATGGATGCCTACCCTTCTTATAATGCAGTATTTGAAAAGGCCGAGTGAAAAGAGTGGCTCGAATTCCTCGAGGAGACACCTAAAGAACAACCAGTCAGCAAGTCGTAGTCCCGAAAGAATGACTCAGGGGCATCATCCTCCTACCCCATGCAGCCGAAGAGGAAGCAAGCTGCAATCCGGGTGATCGAATAGGAACCTGTGGTGGTAGCAAGATTATCGAAGGAGGAATATTATGGGATCTCCCCGTATGAAGACAACCTTGGCTTTCTCTTCTCTAAGCTACGAGAGTTAAAGTAGCTGGATAGTTTGAAGACTTGGTCACCACCTAAGTGGGAGGAAAGACCGAATTTCTGCAATTACCATGTTACTGTAGGATACCATACCAACAATTGCCAAGATCTCCTGAAAGCCATCCAGAAGCTGGTTAAGGATGGAGTGGCGGCAGAACCAAGACTAAAGCCTAGCACGAAGACTAACCCACTTCCACGGTTCGATGCAACGGTGAACCTGATTAATTCCAGGCTGGGGGAAGAGCAGGTCATGAGATGCTTAAGGGAAGTGTTTGGTGAATCTGTGATGGTCATAGAAACAGGGACGGACGGGATCCCTTCAAACTAAATTCTAAGCATGCTGACTCAATCAGCACCATGGGTGAGTTTTGCTGAATTAGTCCCAGATCATATCGAGAGCCTGATAGATGACTATGACTTGTTCGAATCCATGTACGTGAAAGATGGAATGGAGGAAAATGTCAAGGAAGCTGAAATGAAGAAGCAGCAGGCTAAACCCATAGACCTAGATGCCTATGTTCTCAAATCCTGAAAGCATGGAGGCAAGGATGACACCCATCCCGTGGAGGAAGTGTTGCACAGGAAAGGGCCGATCAACTTAGATTCTTACCAGTTGAAGAGGAGGCGTGAGGAAACACAATACCCGTGGCAAACACCCACCGAAACTAGGGTAATGGAGAATGGAATCTTACGAGTGACCCGCAATGGGCGAGTTTTCAGAAATAACCTGATCCAGCTTGGAAATTCCTTGGCCGAGGAAATCAGTAGGGATAACACGGAGCCACCTCTACCGCCTGTAGTAAATGAAGATGAACCAGCTTAGGAACACCCCGGGCCAAGTACAACATATGGCAGCTTTTGCATTTCTCCGAGGCACATCACCAAGGGTTAGTGCAGAAACTAATGGAGATGGAAGCGACACCGACTACTTCGGTGATCGAGATGTGCTCAGCTATAGGGAAGGGGATACCCCTGAAGAAAATCCCTACCATCACGTTCGACCAGTCGGATCTACCACCAGAACGTCAAAATCACAACAGGGCCCTCTTTATCAGGGTCAATATCTTTGACATATCCATTCATTGCATCATGGTAGATGACGGTTCGGCCCTGAATCTGTGCCTACTTAGGGTGCTACCTTACCTGGGATTAAGTGAAGCTATGTTGGAAAGGTCTAACACTGTTATCCAGGCATATGATGACTCGAAGCATGGAGTGGTAGGTACATTCTCTACAACCGTGGAGGTTAATGGGGTGGAATCCGATTTAAAATTCATTATACTAGACATACTTGTCTCGTACTCCTTACTACTGGGAAGACCCTGGATCCATGCCATTAGTGCAGTGCCCTCCACACTCCATCAAAAGATCAAACTGGTTCACCAGGGAAAACCAGTTACTATAGAGGCAGATGAACAGTCTGTAATGGTGGCAGCTACCTTCGCAGAATAGGGTCCACAGGTAGCTATGATCAACCAATAGGAGGCGGAGAAGAGGAAGACAATTCCCATAGGCTACCACTACTTCTCGACAGGTCTGAAACCAATAATGAAGAGGCAGGGTTTATTCCGGGTAGAGGGCTCGGAAAGTATCACCAGGGGATAGTGGAAGCCATAGACCCTCTCCTGTTGACCCCTAAAGCTGGACTTGGGTTTACCCCCAAACATAAAATCTACAAGCACAAACGATCACTTTTCTACAACATGGTTAGTGTGTGCACCATCGAAGGGGAGAAGCAATACTTGGGGGATAGTGAACCCATGATGAGGAATGAAGAATCTATGCTAGGATTTGAGATCTTCGGTGATGTGTATAATTTCACCAATGAGTGCATGCTGGCACCAATCATTGAGTCTGTGGATGGCTCAGGGTATTCTGAAGAGGTTGAGGCGGAAGGGAAAGTTCAAGCTATTACCCCAGAAGCGGTTGCTGTAACGACCAAGGCCAAAGGGAAGTCCAAAATGTTCGTTCAAGACGAACTCGAACCTGAACCCATGATGGATGAAGTCCAAGATGCCATCAAAGCCATCACCAAGGCCCTTGCAGCCCTGATGAAAAAGGATGGGAACACCCAAGACCAGCTAGCAGCAGTCGCAGAGGCAGTCACTAAAGTTACGACCATGGAGAAGAAGGCAAGACCTGCTGAGCCCACCATTGAAGAGCCAACTGTAGTGATAAATGACGATCATCCTCCTGTGGAGGAGAGTGATGTTAGTGATGTAACTTTTAATATTGCGAACATTTTTTATGTCAACAACTCTACCTATGAGGCATTTCATTTAATGAATCAGAACTTTGCGTACTTGTGTGATGTCTCGCCAGATGGCAACATGCATTTTCATGATCATTCACATAATGTTTTCAGCATAACTGATACTTCATTACATGAAATCAATTTAAGTACGGATGAATCACCTAAAATGGTGATGATTTCAAGTGATCTGACTCTTGAAGAAGAGCGTGAGATAGTAAATGTACTTAGAAAACACATGGTAGCGTTCGCTTGGTCATATGAAGACATGCCAGGTGTCGACAGAGAGATCGCCGAGCACAAAATCCCAACTGATCCACAAGTCAAGCCAGCTAAGCAAAAGCTGTGAAGATTGCGACCTGAATGGGCTGAAAAGGTGAAAGTGGAAGTGGCCAAACAGATAGAAGCCAAATTTCTCAAAGTGGTAGAGTATCCCACATGGCTCGCCAACATTATGCCAGTTGCAAAGAAGGATGGGAAAGTTTGGCTATGTGTGGACTTCCGAGATCTGAATAAAGACTCACCAAAAGATGACTTCCCTCTACCCCATATCGATGTCTTGGTCGACAGTACTGCTAGGGCTGCCATGTAGTCCTTTATGGATGATTTCTCAGGATACAACCAAATCCTCATGGCAATTGAAGATAAGATCAAAACTGCCTTCATCACCAAGTGGGGGGTTTACTGTTACAGGGTAATGCATTTCGGATTGAAAAATGCCGAGGTAACCTACCAAAGGGTTGCAATAGCTTTGCTGCATGACCTAATCCACAAGGAAGTAGAGGTATATGTGGATGATATGCTGGTCAAGTCTAACACTCGCGAAGAATATCCCGCAGTCCTCGATCGGTTTCTTACTCGAATCGAGAAATATAACCTACGCTTAAACCCAAAGAAGTGTGTATTTGGGGTCACCTCAGGAAAGCTACTAGGGTATATAGTGAGTCAAAGGGGAATAGAAATGGACCCTGACAAGAGCCGAGCCATTAGAGAGATGCCAGTACCTACAACAGAGAAGGGAGTACGATCATTCTTGAGATCATTGTAGTAAGTTAGCAGGTTCATCGCCTGCTTAACCACCATCTGTGAATCAATCTTTAAGTTTCTATGGAAACAACAGCCAGTGGTTTGGAACGACCAGTGTCAAATCGTGTTCGACAGAATCAAGCAATACCTGATAAAACCGCCTGTCTTGAAGCCTCCCACTCTAGGACACCCTCTTATTCTCTACTTAGCTATTGAAGAGTCCTCTATTGGATCCATGCTGGTACAAGAGGATGATAGCAAGAAGGAGCACGCGATATACTACTTGAGCAAGAAGTTGCTAGAGTATGAAACCCGCTACACAGTGGTGGAGAAGATTTGCACGGCAATGGTATAGCTAACTAAGAACCTACATCACTACTTCCAATCTTATCGAATTCAAGCAATGGCCAAGGTCAACCCCATGAGGTATTTGTGCCAGTCTCCCACATTGGCAGGCAAGCTTTCTCGGTGGTTGTTACTCCTCTCCGAATTTAACATTGAGTATAGCATAAAGAAGGTCATCAAAGGCTGAGCAGTGTCCGAATTCTTGGCCAACCAAGCAATCGATTCCGATTATGTGGAAAACCTAGAGTTCCTAGATAAGTAGTTATCTTTGGTAGAAGAAACCAAGAGAGAGTGGACCATGTACTACTATGGCGCTATGAACAGCAAAGGGGCAGGCCTAGGAGTGGTTTTGATCACACCACAGAACGAAGTAATCCCGTTGTGAAAATGTTTGGAGTTCCCAGTCACGAATAATGGAGCATAATACAAAGCATATCTATTTGGATTGGAAGCACTGAGGAAGGTGAGAGCCAAGGAAGTTTCAGTTATCAGGAATTCAGCTTTGGTAATTCGGCAAGCGACCGGTGAGTGGGAGATCAAGGAAGACTCACTTCGCCCATACTTGGAAGCAGTCTGGGAAGCCTCTGCTAAGTTTGAAAAATGTGCCTTTCACCATGTGCTACATGAAGAAAATCAAATGGCAGACTCTTTAACTACTCTAGCCTCTATGTAGGAAGGGTACCAGACCCAGCCCATCAAACCATTAATCTTTTAATCGGCTAGGGAGCCCTTTTATTGCGGAGCAGTAACCATTGATGAAGACTCAGACTCGGGCTACTGGTATTTTGATATTGTCAGGTTTCTGAAAGATGGGATCTATCCTGAGGGCACCACAGATTCTGAGTGCACTTCCCTCTGTCGCTTCGCCATCCAATTCAGGCTTCTTAATAATGTTTTATTTCGACGCATTTCGAAGGGTTTATTACTTAGTTGTTTGACTGAGAAAGAGGCTCTGCTCGTCATTCAGAGACTCCACACAAGCGATTGTAGCCCACATATGAATGGCTTAGCCCTAGCAAAGAAGATCCAATGTCAAGGATATTACTAGACCACTATGGTCGCGGACTGCATCACAGAGGGTAAGAAATGCCACGAATGCCAAATCTACGGGGACCTTAGTTATCTGCCTCCCTCATATCTCCATAATTTATCTACTCCTTGGACATTCTCAGCGTGGGGGATCGATATAATTAGAGAGATTTACCCTTCCTCCAATAATGGCCACAGATTCATCATAGTGGCAGTCGAATACTTTTCTAAGTGGGTAGAAGCCGAATCCTACTCCAATATCACCGCCAAGAAAATGGCCAAGTTCATAGAAAAACACATCTTCACTCGGTATGGGATCCCCCATCACATAGTCTCAGATAATGGAGTCCAATTCCAAGGGGTAACAATAGAGCTCATTGAGAAATACGGTATCGAGGCAGCTAACAAATATATAAAGAAGATCATGAGTAAGATGGTGACCACTTACCGAGATTGGGTAGATAAGTTACCTTTCATAGTCTGGGGTTATAGAACAAGCATTCGGACCACCACAAATCAAACTTCGTTCTCAATCGTATACGGAATGGAAGCAGTTTTACCGGTGGAAATAGAGGTGGGATCTTTAAGGATAGCACTGGAAACCAAGTTAGGAGAATCGAAATGGGCTAGAGTGAGATTTGAACAGCTCAACATGATTGATGAGCGTCGCCTCAAAGCCTTAGATCATCTACAAATGTATCAGCAACGGATGGCTAGAGCGTACAACAACAAGGTCAGGCATCAGAAGCAACCTCTGAAAGTAGGAGATTTGGTACTGAAGTAGTTGAGACCCTCGAATGTGGATGTCAAAGGGAAATTCATGCCCAACTGGGAAGGTCCGTTTGTAATCAAGAAAGTGCTAAGCAAAGGAGCAGTCAAGATCATGGATATGGACGGTAATGAGTTTGTCAACCCCATCAACCAAGATAAACTTAAGCGCTACCACGTTTAGGAAAAGAACTAAATCCAGAAAAGTAGTACAAAAATAAAAAATACATATGTAAATAGACCATCAGCTGATACTCTGATGGTTGAGCAAAAATTAGGGTCTTTTCTTTCTTTTCTTTTTTTCTTCTCAAAAAAATAAGATAGTCCACTGAGTTGAAAACCCGAAAAAGGGCAATTCAGGCAAAACTTAGGACAAAGAGTGAGGAATAAATTCATTAGTTAGAAAACCTAAAAGGGCTACCCTAATGATAAGAGTCGGATCACTCGAAATATTTGTACTTCAATTCATTTCATCAATAAAGATATCATTTCTGGTTGAAAATGTTTAATGTGTATGTTCAAGGAAGTCCATGAATGCCAATGGGTGAAACATCACAAGTAAACAACAAACATTTTAAGAATACGATTAGTGCATTAATTTGTAATTAAGAAAAGAAAAGACAAACAAATCCAATAGAGTCATACCACACTAGTATACCCTAAGAAAAAGTTGATTAGTTTTCTTCTTTTATTAAAATAGCATCACTCTCGATGATTTATCGAGCCGACTCTATCCGCGATCATAAGGGCTCAGCTCATCTTCCTCTCTCAGCCACTCGCGTGTCACCTAATCATAACCTCCAGGGTCTGTCAGAGACCTAATCGCTCCTGACCATTCATGGTAGAACCAATCAGTCTCCATAGTCTCGATTGCCCCGTAATCAAGATAAGTAAATCGAGTGTGCTGACTCTACAGGACGAGAAACCTGTTTGGCCAAGAATGATGCCACTATGAAACTTGGAAGGTGCATATGTCACGCGGTGTCCTTTGACATCTCGCGTACTGCCTACAGATAAGACTAAGTGAGTAGAAGGTGGCGTGGAACAAGCCCATCAACAGAAGCCCATCTTCAAACATCAAGACTGCAACGTGAGTAATTACCCACCAGGGGCAAAGCCAGCGTATCCGATCATCAGAAAGCGTACCGAATCTTTGGATCCAATTCCCCTCAGTCATCCGGGAGTGTCTCTCAATGGTCAACCCCCGCCTGTTGTATGCAATGGGTGAGTAATCGGAAGGGTTTCCTCGAGGATCACCAATCAAAGAAAGCTTCTCCAACAACCAAACCTAAAGTAAAAGCCTATTTAGCAAGCTAAAAAAATGAGGAAATCAATAGGTGGTCACTACTGTTCTACCTCAAGAAGCGTGAATCGGTCATCGACCAAATCAGGGTAAGGGATAGCGGCATCCATACTAATAAAATTCTCCGTCAGTGCCAGTGTAGATGGAGAATTACCCTGATGAAGGGGATCAATAACAGACATTAATCGGAACGGGGTAACATGACCAACTCCACAGATAAATTCTAACATCTAAAGCAAAGCCACCATGTACGGCCAGGCAATATGAGATCTAGGGGCACTAACGCACAACTCCAGCACAGTGGTAATCCGAAATCCTCCAGGCTACGTTGGGTGAGCAAGAAAAGAGGCTACGGAAACTAAGTTCCATAAACCTCGGAGGTCAGCCTCGGCACCAAAGCAGAAGGAATGGACTGCAAAGGGAGGACAAAGTAGTTCGAGGATGGCTTGATATTCCTCAATCATTGGGCATAATTCATGTTGGGAAAATCAGAAGACATGGGCGATCGGGTCCCAAAACGAAACTGCAGCCCTAACCAAAGCCGTATTCATAAGGTAGAACACAAGATAGCGGAGGCCCCGTAAGCCAAACCTCTCAAGTTTATCCTAGTTAGGATTCTTCAGTGTGCGTAGGAAAGTTTGAAGCTGTTGGTTGTGGGATGCCATTTGAAGAAGAAGGAAAAGAGCTAGATAAAATCCCTCAACAACCTATGTTGCATACATATATATTAACACATGCATTAGCAATAACATTTATTCATGCATATACGAAAGCATCCACAAGCAAGCAAGCATATTCATGAAATGAAACACCACATGTGAGGACCTAACGCGCAAAGGCCAAGATCCTCTTATCCTTTCATAAGCCTGGAATTTTCAAAATGTTCAACATGGCGAAGTTATTTAAAAGAATCCAGTTTGAGATGCGGCAAAAACATCAAAGTAAATATCCAATATCGTCATCTAAAAAGTGTCAATAGTGCCCAAAAAGCTATAGAAAATTTTATCCTAACTACAAAAGAATAAAAAAAAGAAAGGGCAAAAACATCTTCATCTAAGAAGAATCATCCTCATCCTTTGTAGCCCCGGAAATACGGCTATCCACCTCTACATCCCTGCTCCCTGACTGCCCCGGTGCATACTCGATTGAGAAGGAGTCCCCCGGTGCGCCCTAGATCGATTGCCCCCTGACATTGCCGGATAAATAGCCCTCTGAGCCTAAGCCTGGGCCAGCTATCTATCCAGGTCCCCTATCCTCATAGCTTGATCTCTCACATGACCATCGAGGCTCTGAACAGTAGCCTGGGAATTTAGGAGATCTTGGTGCTCGTTGGCAATCAAGGCCTGCGATGGAGAACATGCATTATAACATAAAAGTTTAAGGGGCATACACAATCATCTCACATGCATGCATAACTAATACATATTTTCATGAAATTTCGAACAGGATTACCTCAGCCGTCCAGTTCTACTCAATGATCATATCACGAGCAGATAGGTAGTTGCGGACATATAGCTCAGCATTAGCCCGGGGAACCTGCCATTTGAAAAAAAAAGAAAAAAAATAAAGTCCAGATATGAATTGAGGGAATTAAAAGTCAAAGCTTCAAAGGACAAAACTCACATGAGTGGTATCATCAGGAGTGAAGCTCACGGGATACGTGCTTTCGGGTAGAGTATTATTATGTCACTCCCCTACTCTCGCCATCAAGGAAAAGCTGGTCTCCAGATACGTGGTAGAATGGCCCACCACAAAGCCAGGGATATGATGCATCCAATCCTCAGAGACTGATCGATGTTAACAAAAGCCATAAATACATGACAAAAATAATGAGAATCCGAAAGAGATCAAGTTGAGAAGATATTCATACCCTCGAAGAGCTCGGGCCACCACCTCTATGGTCCCCGCTGCCAACAGGACCACCACTGTCACCTCCCACATAACCATGACCGCCGTCGCCGAATCCATGGTCCCAACCGCCCCCTCCACCGCTGAGATCTCCAATGCTGAGGTCCCCACCGTCGATATCATTGCCTCTATGACCCGGACCATCATTAATACCATCATCGACGCCATTGCTGCCTCCGTATAGCTCCTCTTCCTCATCCTCGGAGGAAACTACACCCAACATCTCCATCGCCTTAGCGATGCCAATCCTCAGTATCGCCATTAGAGATGTGAGGGCAAGGAGGGATCAGGCACCCCAGATGCGTCGAATATGAACCACCGATGGAAAGAACCACCCTACAGTTACCTTCAAAGAAGGTAGCACGATCCACCTCAGACCTAATCTTCAGGTGTGGCCAAAAAACACCGGTAGGAGGACGAGGAAGCACAGGTCAATCTGCAATGCTCAAAGTCCTTTAGGATCGGACTCTCTCCCCCAGATACCACTCGAGAGAGAGAGGAGACTCTAATACCAGCCGGTGGTCATCAACATCAGCCCTCACAGTCACCACCACATCCCGATTTGGCACGATGGTACAAGGATCTGAATCAATCTGTAATAATAAGAGAAATTATTGAATATAATGATAAAATGAAGACAAAAATGATTAAAGGTAGCAAATCATTACCTTCCTGGTGGTCAGATGGCGAAGGTACTCTCAATATCCGGTTCTCCATTGGAGGAGACCACCGAACAGTCGGTATTAGATGGCTAAAAGGGGCTCACCCTGAACTGTCTCCGTCTTGAAGACCAGATGGAGAAGAATCTGGCAAGAGAAAGCCCAGACCTATCGGGAAATCAAAGGTAAACAAAGCCACGAAAATAAGGAAGGATAAGAAATAAAGTCCAAAAGGCAATCAATTACTTGGAGGATAATGTGGCTCAACTTGAGGGCCTTCTCGTGAGCCCTCACCGCACAATCTAGGCCATAATACATCTGGCCCAAAATGGCCCTCGGCCAGTTTAAAATCGGGATGGAGGCCAGATCCTCAACTGCAGAGATCAACCCGTAGTTGATCTTGCTAGAAGCGACGGGGAAGAAGAGCACCATCAGCAAGCAAATAACAAAGTAGCGCACACACTGAGCCCGTGACTCCTCAGGCACCACCTCCATCATGGCCCAATATAAACTCAGCTCCTTGTAAGAGAGCCGACCCAAGCGCGGGGCCAAACCAAACAACTCTGGTAACCGATTGATGACCCGGCGGGAAGTGGAGAAACTTTCCATGAAAACATCAAAGTGAATGGCCCCCTGGTGCCAAGAGAGGCCTGTTATGGCCACCACATCTGATAGTGTAATAGTCAACTCTCCCACTGGAAGATGGAAGGTGTGGGTAGTCTCAGACCACCGCTCGACCAGGGTAATAAGAGTAGGGTGAGACAAATACCGTATGTGACTCGGCAAGATCCGTGCGAGCACACCAAACCTAGTGGCATCAATGGCAGCCCGAAGTTCAGGATCTCCTGTAATGTGACTCCACCAATGCCCCATAGCTCCTATACCAGCGAAGTTGGTATAGGTCTGCTGCTGTAAAAGACAGAAACAAAGCATAGAAGATCAATCTCAAAATCAATGTGAGATTCAGTATCCTTTTACTTTAATTCATTCAGGAATTATATACTGGGCTAAAATAGCGCTCAAACATGATATTTAGATGAGGCAGAAAACATTCTGCCTCCCCCTATGACATTGATAACGATATCGAGAGATACCGTTTAAAGATATTAGTGATATCGTTAAACGATATCGTAGAAATCATTAAACGATATCCTAGATATCGTTAAACGATATCACTGATATTGTTAAACGATATCACAGTGACAAAGGCAGAAACAGCCTCTTTCGCGGTTTTTAATCCCTAAAAATCCAAATTTCTTCAGTTAAATCCCCCACATCGGGTTCCAAATCATCCTAAACTACGCATAATCAATGTATAAAGCCTAATCATGCATCAATTTCATCTAAATCATGCATTTTTCACAAATCTAAAACTTAGGTTTTCGAATGGAAATCGAAAAAAAACTCGAAATTAGGAGATTTTCAGGTTACTTGGACTGTTGAAGCATGTTCCCCAAGCCTCGGGCAGAGAGTGTCGATGCGGGAATTGGAGGAAAAACCGAGAAACTCGTCTTCTCACTCAAAACAAATAGATTTCTCCACGGGGCGCCATTTGAATCCTAGAATATTAGGATTATCTTCGAGGGAAGAGAAAGAAACGACTCTCGGATTGCGAGACTTGATCTTGCACAACATATTCGCTCAAGTTTGGGGAGAAAATTGGTTTTTGCAGATAGGGCAGTTTTAATTTCAGAATAGGAATTGCGAAGAGAAAGTTAGCTTTTTTTAACTGGTACTACGATAGCGTTCAACGATATCGACGATATCAATGATATCGTTAAACGATATCAACCCATCTCGTTAACGATACGGATCTCAGGCCAGCCCAATTCTTTTTTGGTTCGGCCCAAATGCATTTCAGCTCTTTAAAGATTCATCTTTTGGTATATTTTAACTTTGAAGACGACTCTCAAACTATTGGGACTTGACGAAATGTTTTCAAAACTCGGTCGCACCGACCCAAGAAACCAGCACATTTTCAATTCTTGATTGAAGGGGTAAAAATTTTTTCTTCCAGCAATCTCAATCAAAAAAATTAAAACATGCATTCATTCATGACTTGCATTCTTCAAAATCCTGACTTTTTACAATCATCCGAACTTTCCATAATTCAAAATCCTAACTTTTACAGTCATTCGAACTTTCTACAGTTCAAAATCCTGACTTTTTACAGTCATAGGAACTTTTTACAATTCAAACTCTTGACTTTTTACAATCATCCGAACTTTCCACATTTCAAAATCCTGACTTTTTACAGTCATTCAATTTTTCTACAGTTCAAAATCGTGACATTTTACAGTCATCTGAACTTTTTACAGTTCAAAATCCTAACTTTTTACAGTCGCCTGAACTTTTTACAGTTCAATAACCTGACTTTTTACAGTCATCCGAACTTTCTACGGTTCACACCTTATCCCGACCTTAGCATGGTCAGCGGGTTTTTTATGGTCCACTTCATCAGTAGGCTTTTCACAGCCTACACACGGGATTCTCAACCAGGAGAACGGAGGTACACGGTCAATGTTCTCTCCCCAACAGTTCCAGCGGTATCATTCATTCGAAGGTCAATCTCTTGGGGAATTCATCGCCAAGCAGGCAATTCGCATGAGGCACGGAGAGGCCAATCCCCGACAACACCGCACCAAGATGAAAGCTTCCAGCCATCATCCCTAAAAAAGTACCAACCGTGATAGGACAGGTATTATCTCTAAACCCCGCTGCTCTTCCAATTGTGGGACCATACTGTTCTCATATCAGTATTGATCCCACGAGGGGCAGCTTGTGAGCATGGGATTTTTATTCCCGACTCGCGAGTTCGATGATGAAGCTGTAAATTTTCCCTTGTTAGCTTTTTGCATTTTGCAGGGTCCCGAAATCATCCGGAAATCATCTGCCTTGTTTCTTTGGGCCTTTTTTCCCTTTAAAAAGCCCAAACCAAGAAAAATCCCACTGCCTTGTTCGATATCGTTAAACGATATCACCGATATCGTTAAACTATATCACCGATATCGTTAAACGATATCACGGTTACCATTACCGATATCGAGCTGGCAGATAAAAAAAACATATATTGCATTATTCAACAAAAAATACCCATCCCTCACCCATAATTCGAACTTTTTCCTCTAAAAAACCCTATCAACATGCTGCCAACCCATGTTGACCACTAGGGGGTGGAAGAAATAATGGAAAAATGACAAAATGTGTGGGTGCAAGGGAGGACTTTTAGATTAAAGGGAGTCCATGATAGGGGGAGAGCAGCAAAGGAAAAAAGGAGGATTTTTTCCAGAGAAAAAAACTAAAGCTCTCTACATAAGGAACCAGCAAAAACACCCAAAGAAAATCCCAAAAACACAAACAAAAGTTCAAAGTTTAGGTTTTAGAGCATTTCTAAGATCTAAACCCAAAGGAAGAAGTACCTCTTGTTCTTCTTTTTCTCATTTCATACACCATATCCAAGAAGCACTACCTTCCCTCAAGAAGGAGATCTTTAATCTCTGTTTTCGTCAAAAACCGCAAAACCAAACCAAAGAAACAAGGAGGACTTTCCGGGTATTTTCATGGACCAAACAAAGTGGATTTACGGCTACGGGGTAAGCCTCTGAGTTCCTAGAGTCGTGCTTCATGTGTTTTTATCATATATATGTGTGTTTGATGTGTTAAAAATGTAAAAATGTAAAATTTGGCAAAAACAAGAAAACTGCATGTATTCTGCCTGTTAGATATTGTTGAACGATATCTCGACATCTTTGAATGATATCTCAACATCGTTCAATGATGTTATTTTCCAGGCAGAATACAGGCAGCATGTTTGTAAAATTTTCAGAATTTGATTCATGTTCAAGAGGGTCAGTGGTGATCGTTCAGATCTGAGATCTGAATTTTCAGCAACATGAAATGTATATCTGAAAATTCTACAAACCCAAGTTTCTTTTTATTTACCATAACTTTATTTTATTAATTTTAATAGTTTCTTTGACGGGATCTTTTTAATAATTTCACGGTTTATGTTCTTTGACCTAGATTTAGTTTCTATCAATATTATTATTATGAAGTGCGTTAAGAAACCCTAACGAAGGGAACCGAAGTTCCCGAACAACCAACCCGACAAATATTCGCATGTGGCATTTTCACTAAAATTGGTTAAATAAACTTGTATGTATAAAATGAACTTTTTTTTATGAAAAAGAAATTTCAAACTCTCCGATATTTTAAATTAAACCATACGGGTCTCGTAAAAATCAAAACGAACATACTTGTAATTATGTGTGGCATGCCATATTTGTGCTAACCTTTGTGGATGTAGTTTAGATTTATGTTAAGATTTACTTTCCTTCGGGTATCGCTTTTAATTTCGAAATCCAATGTAATATTTATTAGATATCAATGTATTCTAGGCGATTGTATCCCTTAGATTCAATGTATTTAAGCGATTTGTAAAAAACCCAAGCCCAATGATGTAATTAATACCCCGTAGAATAGGTGCATTTAATTTTCTACATGTTTACTTTCTGCCATTTATTTACCGTTTTATGCATGCGTGATAAACCTAAACTGAAAATGCCTAGTTTAGTTCGAATATTATAAATGTGGTTTCCTCACTCATAGTGTAATTTAACTCAAATGATGATGAAATAGATAACTCATCCCGGACCAGAATCTCTAAACTATGGTATCGCTTAGGCTTAACAGATTTAGGCTGTACCGAAATTTCCTAGAAGAGCTGATCCGGGTGGCGACTCTGAGTACCATAGGCTAGAGATTCCGATCTCGAGTCTTTTAAGCTTGAAAATCACACTTTTCAAAGTGAAACACTCTTTCCCAATGCGCTTTTCCAAAAGCACAAAATCCATGTTTTCGAAAACCCCACGCCCCATCACGCGGGGCCGGCGCCTCGCGGCCGTCCGTGCGGGAGCTCCGAAACGTCATCCTCTCACAAGTACATTTTGTTTAACATGTAAAAACTTAATGATACATGTGCTACTAACGTTGTCTATGATAGAACAGAATATTCGTTTAGTGCTTTTCTGGATAAAAGGCGTTGAAATTAACGAAGATTCATGTGATCCTCACAACGTCAAAAATGTCAATACGGTTGTTAGAGATTCCTCGCTATAGTCCAAGGAAAAGGAATTTCTGTTATGCACCAAGTCTCAAGTGTCTCCGCGCGATTCTGCCAACATCAACAAGGTCATCCAACGGGAAGACTCCACGTTACATTCTAACGCGCCTCTCTCAGAACCAAAATGCTTGAAGATAAACGAGTATTTATTAGCAGAATTTTATCATGCCTCAACATTCAAATTCTATCTCTAAACGTCTTAGAATCTGTCTCCAACAGGAAGATTCGAAAGATTAGAAGAGATGAGAAATTGAAGATCAATGATATCGTAAGGTTTACAATGGCTACTTCGTAGAGCTTCAAAGTATAAATAGAAGATTGGAGTAGATGTTCAAACTTGGTGAATCACCTCAAATTTCTCAAGAACTAAATTGCTGCACAAATTACTCTAGCTTCTAAAAAAATTCCACCTCAAGCAATCAGCAAACATCAAAAGTTTTATCTGTTTGTAATAAAGAGAAATTACTTAGATTAACATTGTAAGGATTCAACGCTTCTATAAGTTGAATTCAGTTCGCATTCCTATATTAATTTGAGTGTTAGTTTGGGAAGGGTAGTCAAACTGAGTTGAGCGGTAGTTTGAAAGAAAGGTACTTTCTGTAATTGTGTCTACCCATTGTAAAGGCTTCTCCGCCTATGGAAGGTACAACTCACTAGTGGATTAAAGCTAAGAGATGGTATCCGGGGACTAGAGGTAGGGGCCGAACCAGGATAAATCTTAGGTGTTGACGTTCTAACTTTAATCATTTAGCTTAATTAGTGATCAGCTCATTCATCTCTCTCTCTCATTCATTATATTGCTTGTTATCCGATCTGTGCTGAGTAAGTCTTAATCAGCTAAAGATTGAAGATAAATTGTACCAGTAAAGCTGAGCAGTTTATTCATTTTTATATTGCACTCAGCACACATACTAAGCACGCATATAAAAACCAAACTTGGCGATTATATTTTAAAAATCTAAAAGTAACCAAGATTAAGAATTCACCCTTCTCTACTATTGTTAAGAGCCCGTTTACGGACCAACAGGCCCTTAACAAGGTAAAGGGAACTTAGCGCAAGCGTTATGCCACCAACCGCCCACTTCAGAAACATATTCAGGTGGTAAGCAATGACGAGGATGTTGGAGGTACACTACCCCCTCATCAGGGAGAGTCTGATCTTCCTAAGCCCGACATCCCCATAGCCAAATTCACTAAGGCTGAGGAACTTCCTACTCAGTCTAAAGAGCCTTAAGCTGATCCATCTTTGGATCACACAGTTTACCTAGAAGTTCCCTTAAACCCTACACCCATTTCTTCTGTAAATCCTAAAACCTCTTCTCCTGTAAATTCTCCAATTTCTACTCCTGTAGTTACTAAAATCTCTTCCTCATCTGTAAATCCCCCACCTTCAAAATCTATCAATTCTCCTATACATACCTAGGATTCTTTCTCTCCTCATACCTCACCAAATAATACTCAAAATATCTCTTCTTCTATTCCTCAAACACAAATAATTCCTTCCCCTATAAAACCTAAATCTATTCCTTCTTTAACTGTATAAACATATGAAACTACCCCTTCTTCAAACCCATCCTCTACCCCCCTTAATTCCTCTAATTAAGGAAGCTCTTAACACTGAGAACTTTGCTCAGCATGGAGTGGTCATAATACTGAGGTAAATTTTACAACCAGTGAAGTAACTCAAACCAGCAGCAAGCCAATCAAAGGATGATAAGTCCATCTTAACTGAGATTCGGGAAATTGCAAGGAAGCTATTCCCTTCCTTAAAATTGATGCTGAGTTGGATGGAGCAGTTAGCCGCGTGCTACTAACTCAAGAATTGACAGACTTGTCCGTTAAAGCTAAGGATAAAATGCTAGAGTTCAAGGAACACTCAAGTATTCCCTCTGAATCTCTCTACTTTGAAGAGTTTGAAAAGATTCGAGGAAGCTTGTTTGCGATTTGTAACCATCTAATAAAGGAAGGCGCTAAAAGCTTAGGGGATAAGATGGCTCTAATTGTTTCTAGGCTGACTGATTTTGCAGCTATCTCTTCTAGCCCAACGTCTACTACCCTTGCTAATGCTATGGCAGGAAAGATGAAAGGTAATATAGATGCTGCTTTTGAGCATCTAAGTGTTTGAACACCACATTGTTGGTTTAAGCTATACAATTTCATCATTTTAGTGAGGAACAATCCAAAATAAAGTGTACCATCGATCAAAAAATTGAAGTTATCCATAAGGAGGTGGAAATTATTAAAGACATCAGCCACAACATGGTGAAAGTGTTAGAGTCCATATCTGAACTCTTGGTGAATCAAGACAAAAAGATGGATAACATGCTGAAGAAAGTTGAAGAATCTAGCAAGAAAACTAAGAAGCCCTTGCTAGACCTTGATGTGCTTGCTGAGAAAATGGAGTCTGCCTGCAAGATTGTTAATAACAATACTGATGAGAAAATATCTAAAGCGTAGAAGACTCTCAATGATGCAATGGGCTAGCTATTTCCTGAGCTAATTGAGTCTCTTAACCCAGATACTAGCCTACAAAAAGATAAATCTAATGAAAAACAAAGTCAACGACATGCAAAACTCAATCAACCAAATGGTGACAATAGGGATGTATGACTAGCAGGACATTGAGTACCCGGCTAGAACTATGCACTACATCTATCCTAGAATCATTGATATGGAGGCTCAATTGAAGATTGTAATTTCTGTTTCAGACTTCTATGGTTTGCTGTCGTGCTTTGAATAGTTTACCTTCCAAGGATTTGATAAAATAGCCCATCTCACTCAATGTCATCATCTCCATATAAATGAGCTGAATGATCAAGATTATCTTTTGTAGAATGGAAAGGAACAGCTTAAATTCGAAATAGCACCAGCCATCATAGGGAAGCAAGAGGATTTCCAAACAGCCATAGACTCTTTCAACTTGTACCTTGAACAGATTGTGAAGGGTCAGGTAACAAATGGGGAGAAGGTAGTGGAAGATGCAACAAGGAAGGTAGCTCAATTCAGACATTCATTACCAAGCCAACCTCCACGTCAACCTCAAGGATCTCAAGCTCAACAATCATATTAACAATAGCAGTACCATTCTTCGTCTTGTAATCCAAGAAGAGGATCAAGCTCCCAACACCGTAGATAGTTATAGACTAGGTTTTTAAAACTTATAATTGGGCTTCATGTAATCTTAGCTTAAAACACTATTTGTGAACTGAATAAATATATCTTTTACTAATAAAAAAATTACAAGTTTCTCCTCCTAATAGAGTTAAGAGCTTCTTAACTGAGTATATACTATTAAATACTTGTATGTTTCTTCTATGTTATTGAATATCTGATGCAGGAACTCATACAAAAGAGACTAACCTTAAAGAAAAGCTGAAGTAAGATCAAGTCCCAAAATGAAGAAAAATCCTCTAAGCATGGGGTAGCTGAGCTGCTTGTAGAAGACCCACTTAGTATGAGGGAGCTCAAGATGACTAAGGAAAGTCACTTAGCATGTGGGAGTCTTACATCACCTATCAAGTATCTCGATATCCTTAAACTATATTATTCAATTACTCTCATTTACTAACTGTTTTGTTATTTATCCAAAATGGGGGAGGTTGTTGAACCTAAGTTAGAAGTACTTCATAGTACTTAAACTTTTTGGAAATAACAAACTATCTAGGATAGTGAAATTAATTGAATACTAAGTATACTCTTAATTAATGAAGTATACTTGAGTTTGTTTAAGGAAAAACAACTCAGTTTACTGAGTAATTAATTAAGTTACAATAGGAAAAGCTGAGCTGGTGCTGAGTACTACATACTTTAAATAGATATCTACTCAGTTGTGCTGATGTGAGCGGGCGACACGGAGTGGTGGGCCGCGCAGAGATGAGAGGCGTGGTCCACCAGGGTGTTTAAAAAAAGGTGCACCAGGTCGGGGATCAGGGAAAAAGGTTGAAAGAGAAAGGGCGAAAAAGTTTTTTAGATCGGTTCGAACCCGAATCCGTCGTCTCTTAGTGTGGAGTCGCCACCTGGATTAGCTCTTTCCAGGAATTAGAGTCCTGTGAGGCTTAACGTTAGGGGATGGCCCACCAAGACACAGAGATTTGGGTTCGGGATAAGTTGTTTATTTCTTATGTGATCACATTATATTACATCTATAGAAAACCGTATTTTCTCAATTGCGCATATTCACGCTTAGGTCATTTTTGGAGTTTATATGCATGGTTCACGTATGGAAAAAGTTGTAAATCCATCCATAAAACAGCAAGTAAATGCGGAAAATAAATGCGGAAAAGTAAAGGTTACAAAAATTACAAAAATCGGGGAATGCAACCGCCCGCTAACCTATTAATTACACTTCCTCAAAAATATATGCAATACCTGAAGGAAAAATAAAATCCTAAACATACATCTAACCTTCATCCACAAAGGTTAGCACGAGATATTGCACGTATGTTCGATTTGATTTTAGCGAGGCCGTGTGGCCTAATTAAAACATCAATGATTAAAGTTGTTATTTTAAATAAAAAAAGTTCATTTTTATTTACGCGTATGTTGATCAATTTTATTAGTGAAATGATCGCATGGCATAAGGTGAGGTCTATTATCCGGGAATAATTTTAATTCCATTCGTTGGGGTATTCTAACATAAGAATAATAAAATAATAAAAAAAAGAAATAAAGATGAAGAAGAGAACTACAACATTATTTACATAATAAAAGAAATAAAAATATTCCTAGGTTCACATGTAGAACAGCATCAGAAACACGAGATAAAGAAACTCTAGGAACTCAGAGGCTTACCCTTTTGGTATAAATCCACTTCGGCGTATCCGTTCGATCCACGAGAGCGTTCCTCATTCGTTTTGGTTTAATTATAGTTTAATTGGAAAATACGTGTTTATATATCCAAACGATAATCAAACTCGGGTTCTAAATTTGTTTTAGACCCGAGAATATCTAAGGATATTTAAAGAAAAGTAGATAAAAAAAGATTTGAAAATAATTAAAATTTGGAGTCCAAACGTCTTTTGGATCCGAATATCTTTGAAGAAAATATTTATCCAAAAGATAATCAGACTCGAGTTCTAAATTTGTTTTAGACCCGAAAATATCTGAGGATTTTTGAGAAATGTAGGAAGAAGAATGATCTGAAAATAATCAAGATTTGGGATCCAAATGTGTTTTGGATTTAAATTATTCAAAAGTAATTGAAAGAAAATATTTTTGATGTTTTTCTTGTTATCTTTTTCTCTGAAAATCTAATTTTTTTGTCTAAAATTTCGAACCCCTATCAATCCAAAAAAGTCTAACTATTTATAGGAAAAAACCTAAAAAATCCAAAAAAGGCAAGAAAGTTTGGCGAGGCCTCGCTAAACTCCCTTTGGCGAGGCTGTCTCGCCAAAAAATTTGACGACCTCGCCAAACTCTTTGGCGAGGTTGGGCCTGGTCCACTCCTAAATTAATTGTTCTTTTTAATTTTATTTTTAATTTTAAAATATTATATATATATATACATATATTTCTAAATAATCCAATTAAATTATTTTGGACCCTAAAAAAATATTATAAGGCATTAAATATTTATTTAGGATCCAAAACATTATTTTTAACGAGAAGAACTCCAATATGAAGATCGTCGGACGGTCGAAAATCGTGTGATTCGAGGATAAATATCCCGAAAAACCGTCAACATTGAACGCGCGAGCTGGTGCAAAATCCCGTACTCACACCAATGATGAGGTTTTCCTTGAGTAAATGCAATCTTTTTTCTAATTGTGATGTACCACCACCTAGACATCAAGATTCATCAATGCAAATGTTTCTTCTTTACCTGCGAAAAGGTTATCATCGAAATCGAAGGGTACTAAAAGAAAATGGTCCGATATTATTGCCGATGAAATCATGAAGGTAACTTCTTCTATGAAAGGAAATTCAAAAGATATTACTAATACTAGTAAGCGTGTTTACACAAATACTGAAATAACCATGGAGTTCAAAAATTAGGATTGGGTAACTGGGAAAACATGAAAGCTCTTGATTTCTTGGAGGATAATGATAATCTGGTGGGAAGGTTTTTTTCTTGTGATTCCGACATTAAACTTTTGGCTACGGAAAAAGATGGAATCATGAACTAGAATAGATTATTAGCTCTTTATGGTGAAACTTTATTTTTACACTGCATTGATGAACGTATCATAGTTAATATTCTATTTTTCAATTTTATCATTTTAAGTTTAATATTGTTTGGATAATTTTCAAGATAATTGTTGTGACTTATTTAATTGATTACGAATTCAATACTAATATTACAGTTATTTCATGATAAAGGCATTTTAGAGAATAATTTATAAATGAATTATTAAAATACTTGGTTCCAAGCACAAAATAAGAAATTCATTTTGAATTCTAAATTTTCATTCATTATTTCTAAGAAAAGGAATTCATAATAAATTCCAAATTCCAATTCTTGAATTGATTTGTTCCAAGAAAGACCGTGAACATCCAAATAGAAATCTCAGCTCCCTAAACTTGACACAAGTAAATCTTTGAACCCCATCAACTTGACGTAACTGAACATTCGAACCCCCTTCAATCAACACATAAGTTTAATCAAACATATACACTAGTGCAGAAATGGTTTTTTGGGACGGTTGTTTTTGGCTTTTCCAGATGGTTTTGAACTGTCCGCACAAGCTGCGACGCGATTGATCAAGCATTGATGCGGACGGTTTTAAACCGTCCAGAATAAGGAGCATTGCGGACGGTTCTTTTAAAGGAACCATCCGGAATGCTATTTAAAAAACGTTTTGCTCCGGTTTAGAGCAATACGGACGGTTCTCTTAAGAGAACCGTCCGAAATGTTGAGGCATTAGGGATGGTTCATTTGAGAGAACCGTCCTAAATGCCATTTTTAAAAAAAAAAATAATTTTTTAACTTCATTTAAGAGCTACGTAAATTGGATTGAAGGGAGCCCTGCACTTTAGCTGTGTCCTGAATAAAACAATTCATTGTGAATATAAACAGTGAAAGAAATATATATAAGATTGAACTTAGGTCGTAATCTCAACCCATAGTACAGAAAAGATCACCGAATGAGCTCTGATACTTGCATAAAAAGAACAAAAATATTGAACTTACCTGTACATGTAAAATTGGTGTTTGAGTATTAAGATCCCATTTAGGAACAGTAACATCCCTGAGCCACTTGCCAACTGCCGCCCATTAGGACTAAAAGTAACAGAATGCACACCTTCAGCATGTCCTGCAATCAAGACAACACCAATGCATGGTAAATAAAGGTAGAAAAAAGTGAACAATCATCTAAGAATTGCAATTCCCAAAACCATTTTGACAAACCAGCATAATTATCTATTATACCGATAACCCAGAAATTGTACATTTCCGCTTTCAAAAACTACTAACTACCATACAAATCTATCACAAACGAACGTAACCTGTTGTGAGTAATTAAATCAATTTTTTATCTTCAATACCACTTTCTCCTCCTTTCCCTTGCTTCAGTTTGAACTTTGTCCCATTCTTCACAAATCTCATCAATTGCCAGAAATTCAAAACTAATAATTTATAAATGCATAGAAACCAACAAATTCAATGCAACGCACACACCCCAAAAAGATAGATGAATTTGAAAGAGACAAAGAAATTATTTCAAATTGTGAGAAGATATGGTAGATCATTACGAGACGATTTAATTGGTATTATCCACATAAAGTTTTTTGGGAAAGCATTTTCAAAAAAGTTTAATTGGTTACCTGAAAGGGACAATGGGAAATTAAAGGGCCAACAACGCCACCACCAAAAACCTTGCCATCAGATTTCGCAAGTGAAACACTTTCAGGTTCTTTTAAGCATTATTACAAGATCCAAATTTCATCAGTCAAAACAATTTAATGACAACAACAACAACTACTACAATAGAAAAATATATCCTAGCCTAGCAGCAGTGAAAGATTAAAATCACACTGATAATTCTAATGCCTTAACTTACTTGGTAAAAGTTGTAATGGGAATTTTTGCCAGTGACACTCTGCTATCTTGACAATGCTGTGATGTTCGTTCTTTGATTTTGTGTATGAACATAAACAAATGAAATTTCAATTAGTTAATAATCAATCTTTGAGATCTATATATACAGATTAAGAAATATATTTCCATCCCACATATAGTTTCAAATTATCAGAATATCAAACCTGATTTAGTGATTTATAAATCATTGAAGATCTATTTAAATTACTCACTTTATCAGTGTAATAGAGATTTGTTGTTCAGATTTATTAAGAGGAAGTTGAGTATTCAACATACCTTTATACTGTGGTTTTTGAGGTTGATTGAGGGAATAAATATGCGCAGGATCTTTCCACCTCTTTCGGATCGGATCCATCATCCCATCCTCTGTATCTCTCCTTGAACATAATAACATCTTGCTTATTATTAATCTGACGGTAACATCTTGTAGGTCCTGCAGGAATCACGAGCAATTGAATATTTCACAAAACTGCCTAACAGAAAAATGATTCAACTCTCAAAAATTCAATACTCAACAATGAAACATACAGATCAATCCTAAAAATCCTTTCTTCTTCTTCCCAACATCAAGAGCAATTGAATGTTACACGAAACTGCCTAACAAATAAATGATTCAACTCCCAATATTCAATACTCATAGAGAAAGAAAAATGCAAA
>CATIWQ010363360.1:0-28943 GCA_949673415.1 Euphorbia schlechtendalii
GGACGTTAAGCCTCACAGGACTCTAATTCCTGGAAAGAGCTAATCCAGGTGGCGACTCCACACTAAGAGACGGCGGATTCGGGTTCGAACCGATCTTAAAACGTTTTCGTCTTTTTTCTCTTTTTAACCTTTTTTCCGGGTTCCTGACCCGGTACCTTTTATTCCTCTATTTTCAAAACACCCCGGTGGACCGCGCCTATGAACCCCGCGCGCTCTCGGCCCACCGCTCCGTGTCGCCCGCTCACAGAATGTTTCAACTTAGATTATATCAATCATAGCATGCTTAGGAGATCCTTTAGGTTAATTTTAAGTTTTGAAATTCCGCCTTGCAACTTTGCATGTTCAATTACTATCTTGATTAACCAGCTATTATTATAAGAAGGTGGATCGCATCATCAAGACTATTGAAGATGCAGCAAAAATGATGGTAACCTAGTGCTAAACCTTGATACGCTTGGAGACTAATTTGACTCAGCCTACAAGGTCATCAATGAGAATACTAATGATTCGATTCGAAAAGTGTAGAAAGCCCTCCTTAAAGTAATGGGGAAAGTTATTTTGTGAGCCAACTGAGTCTTTAAACCTGGAAAAATGGTCTCTCAGTGCACAAGAAGCTTAACTCCCTTAAGAATCATCTTCATGGAATATCGAGTTCACTACAAAGTCTATGCCCAGCTTGACCCCTCTGATCATTGACATGGAAGCAAAGCTGAAGATTAAACTTTCTACATTAGATTTCAGAGGTCTCCTACAGTTCTTTCAAAAGTTCGCCTATCAAGGGTTTGATCAAATTGCTCATCTCACCCGGAGTCATCATTTGCTTCTACGTGAGCTTAATGACCAAGACATCCTTACGCTGGAAGGAAAGTAGCAGCTAGAGTAAGAGATCTCTCCAGCCATTATTAGGAAGCAAGAGGACTTTCAGTTTTCACTCGACTCCTTTAATCTATACCTTGAACAAATTGTTAAGGGCTAGATAACAAAGGGGGAGAAAGTAGTTAAAGATGCAATGAGGACTGCATAACAATATAGAGCTTCACTTTCACAAAGGCCTCAACGATCTCAACCTCAACATTAACAACCCTAAAAGCATCTACAAGAATAATAAAAGCAACAACGCAACTTAAGTCACTCAATCTATCCAAAAGGTAGTGGACCATCTACTTCTCATTAGCCATAACATTCCCATAGATATCTTAGACTAGATTTAAACTTGTAATAGTGCATCCTTGTAATCACTTAGTTTAGGACACTTTCAGTGTACTGACTAAGTTATTAATCAATGAAAAAGTTACAAGTTTAATTCTATCAAGTTAAGAGCTTCTTAACTTCATATTTGTTGTTTATGCTTTGTTATTTCCGCTCATAAACTGTTGCAGGAATTAACTAAGACCAACCTCAAGAAGAAGCTGAAATAAGACAAAGTCACAAGTTTTTAAGAAATTCCTTCAAGTATGGGGGAGTTATGCTGATTGAGGAGAATCCACTTATTATGAGGGAGTCCAAACTAACTTAGGAGTTCACTCAGCATGGGGGAATCTTACATCATCTATCACTTATTTTTATATCCATAAACTATTTATTCAATTAATATATTCTACTACCTGGTTTGTTATCTGTTCTAAAATGGGGGAGATTGTTGAACCTAAGTTCATAGTACTTCGAACGTTTTGGAAATGACAAACTATCTAGGATAGTTAAATTAATTGGGTACTAAGTAAACTCTTAATTAAACAAGTTTTACTTGAGTTTGTTTAAGGAAAAACAACTTAGTTCACTTCATGTTTAATTAAGTTATGGTTTGTAGTAAGAAAAGCTTAGTAAAGCTTAGTATTACAAAGTTTACACAATATAGACTCAGCAAAGCTGAGTTCTTTTGACACTTAGAGAATATAATGATACATATGCTTTGAATATCTGTGAGAGACGAAATATACCTTTGATACTTTTTAGGACAAAAAGTATTGAAATTGAAGAAGATATTCAAGTGGTCCTCACAATGAAAAAGGTGTCAGTGCGAAATGTTGGAGATTACTCGCTAGCGCCTGACGTAAAAGGTATCTTCTGACATGTGCCATTTCTTAGTGTCTCCATGCAACTCTGCAACATCAGCAACCAGAAAAATCTCAAGCTTCCACGTTACATCTTGCACCCCTCTCTATGAGAACAAAATTGCTTAAAGAAAATGAGTTTTGACACATTAAGATTAACAGTTTTATCTCGCGCTACAACGTTTGAATTCTATGTCTCTAAATGCCCAGGAATTTATTCCAAATGGACAAATTCGAAAGTTGTGAATAGAAGAGAAATTGAAGATCAAGTTAGGCCGAAAAGATTGCAATAGCTACTTCCAAGATCTTCAAGTATAATTAAAAAAATTGAAGTAGATGTTCAAACTTCGTAAATCACCTCGAATTTCTTCTAAAATACTGTCAAATTATTTCCAGCATTCAGAAATTCCAACTCAAGCATTTTAAGCAAAAGTTCATTTGTTAAATTAGTTTGTAATAAAGAGAAAACCATCTTAGATTTAACATTGTAAAAGGATTCAACAAACTTACAAGTTGAGATCCTAAGTTCATAATTTCTCAAATCAAATCTGAGTGATAGTTTAGGAAGGGTACCTAAACTATGGTTGAGTGGTAGTTAGACAGAAAGGTACTTTTTATAATAGAGTCTACCAGCTATAAAAGGCTTCTCCACCTGAGGAAGGAAAGAATCGCTAGTGGATTAAAGCTCGGAAAGGAATCCGGGGATTAGAGGTAGGCGCAGGGCCGAACAAGGATAAAATCTCAGGTACTGAAGTTCTATCCTTTGTCACATGTCTTTATAGTATCTTTGCTCATTCATAATTCTCTCGATTTTATGAGTTAAGCTTGAAAAATCAATCCAAGATGAGTAAAGTACTCAGAATAGATTGAAGATAAACTAAGTCAGCGAAGTTGAGTATTTTACAATTTTTAGACCTGCACTCAGCATTAAGTTACTCGGCACACATCTAAATTCTAAACTTGGAAAGAATTTTTTTAATCTTAAAAAAGAACCAATTAACTGCATTCGCCCCCCCTCTACTATGTTATTTAAGCTATCTCGGACCTACACCATGTTTATAAGTGTTGTTATTTCAAGATTTTGTTTCTAGATTTGGATGTTTTTGTTGTTATATTTTGATTTTATTATTAATGGTGATACTTATAACATTGTTGTTCAAAAAGTATGTATATTTTGCTGATTTCAAGGGTGTTGAATATCAATTTAATTATGGATGAACAAAACTTGAAGATTAAATATCAACTTCCTAGAGGGTGCTTGTGGCCATTCTAAAGGGTGGTACCACTAGCGATGAAACCTGAGTTTTGGTTAAACAATTTCCTATTGATATGGATGTGCAAGAACAACAACAAGAAGTTTTAACATCTTAAACATCAAAAGATGGAGCTGAGTAGAAAGAATATTATATTGATCTTACCCTACCAAATACCAAGAATGGGATTTATGGAGTAACTAAGTTTCAAAATTTTAATTTTAAAGTCAAACCTTGCTTGAGAGCATAATCACACAATTGGGTTGAATGTTCACTTGTGAACCAAGGTGAGAATGTAACGCAATGCTAGCTATAAAAGTATCATTACAGTTGTGTCGCATGCCTTGAGTTAAGAAAGGGATCAAGTAGGCAGAGTGATGCTTGTGGTATTATGTCTTTATACCAGATTTCGTTTAGTGAAACTGCAATGTTTTTTGTATAATATTTCTTATACGAGTTTGTATTTTGGTATAATACTAAATATACCAATTAGAAATCTTGTATAAGGCGCATTTCTAGGTAGTATTATTTGTATCATAAGAGTTAAAATTTGAGTATAATTTTCATTATACCATATTTCTTTATACGCAATTTTTTTCCAATTGTTATAATACATATTATACGAGTTTGCGTTTTGGTATAATGTTTGTTATACCAAATTACTTTAGTGATATTCCAATCTCAACAAGCTTTCCAATGACAATAATATTCAGTAATGGCTTCTTTAGACCACTAACCATCACATTATCATCAATCTCGGGTTCAACCTACCTAATACCTTTACCATTATAAATTACACAGCCTGACTCATCAAATACTCTATCTCCTCAGTCTATTTCCCAAACTCACCTTCTGTGTTCTTCCTAGAAGAATAATTCCTTAAAAAGAAAGGTCTTTCACAATAAATCAAGCCCACAATAGAATTGTTATGTGGTATAAAGCTAGTATAACATATGGTATAAGGTATAAAAACTATTATACCAGTTTTATATATGGTATAACAATCCAAACTATGCATTAGAAATCTCAAAAACATCGTAAACTAGTTTCAACAATGTTATATTCAGAAGATCATTCCATCAATTAAAACAAAGATATAGGAACAAAAAAGCATAACTTTTATTAAATTGATAAAAAAGATTTAAGAGAAGATATGAATGAGTAGTTTTCCACACTACAAATAGGTACAAAAATAAGGCTTTAGATCAGTTGTGAGCAGATGACATTTCGAACTTGCGCGGTCGACGTAAGGTGTCAACCCCGTGACATGGGGTATGGGGGGTTTACAAAGAGAGAATGAAAGGAAATTAAATTTTTGGAATAGTAGAGTCCTAAACCTCTCGCCTGCGTTATTACGGAGTTTCCACACGGATCAACTCTTCCGAGAAATTCATTACAACCTAGATCCATCAAGCCTAAACTGTACCGTTGTAAAGATATTTGGTCCGGATGAGTTACCTACTTCATCGTTATTTGAGTTTTAATTACATACTAGAAATCACCTTTAAAGTATTTTTAATTTATTCCTAGTCATTTTCGATTATATTGGAATTTAACATCACACACATGCAGAAAATGATAAATAAATAAATAAATAAAGGAAAGTGATAAATAACTAAATACAAAGTTTCTAACCTAAAAGGTGTAGGGTAAAATAATAATACAAATCATGGGGTAATATACAAATGGTCCTAAACACAAATGATCTACAAATACATTTTTATTTACAATTGCGATACCCGAAGGAAAGTAAATTCCTAACATACATCTAACCTAAAATTACATGCATCCACAAAGGTCAGCACAAGGTATATCACAACATCATGGCATAGTTAGTTAACAAAAAAAGATGCAATTAATAGCATAAGTTAGATGAGGATGAATCGGGTGTTTAGTGATTTAAATGTGGGGAATTCGGGTGTCCAGCGCTCTTTTATTGGAAAATAATATTGATTTTAGACTCGATTTATTACGAAATTTTATTTTTTTCAAGTTAAAAAGGGTATAAATATGGTTGGTTATCGAGGAAAAGTGGATTTCCCATCGTGTGGGGACATAAAACAATAATAAACGATGAAAAAATAAACAAACTACGGCAAAAACATGAAATAAGGGGATCCCGGCTAGTACGGTTTGGTACCCGCCTGACCAATCGGGACCGGCCCAATAGGGGTCGGTACCAATACGGTAGGGGTGGTACGGGTCTGGTACTACAAACCGGTCGGTACTGGTCTTGGATGTACCAGACTGGTACCTACTATAAGGCTGGTACCAACCCAATAAGTCGGTACTGCCCTGAGGAGGGCCGGCATCGGTCCACATAGATAACCATTCTGACCTTCGAGAAAGATTTGAAAATCCAAATAAAATGCAAAAAATTAAGCACAAAATCACTCAAAGAGTCTCCAAAAGCTCAGAATCTTACCCCTCTAACATGAATCCACAACTTTTGGAGCCAGAAACACCAAAGAAAGAGTTCTGAAGTCTTTTTGCTTGATTTTTGGTTGGAAAAGGATGGAATGTAGATTTTTTATGGAGGAATAGGAAACCTGGGACTTAGATTTTTTAGTATCCAACTCGAAGAACCCAAAAGGAAATGGGAGTTTTCAGAGAAAAGCTTCGGGAAAGGAAGCAGAGACTTTTTCTAACTTTTCTCTAAAAAACCCAATAGTATTTCTTTCTAATATTTCCCAAAGAGGTAAAAACTTCCACTCCCTAGAAAAACCCAATTTTTAGGCTTTTATAGTAGCAAGTCGAAGTTGTAAGTAATGGTAGGTTAAGGGGTATTTTTAAGAAAGGTTAAAAAAGAGTTAGGGCAAAAAGTATAAAAAACAAAGTTAGAGTGGCTGCCAAGATAGCCAGAACTGGCCTTGCCATGTGAGCAAGGCCCGGATTTGTCAAACCATCAGGTCAGGATTAGTCCGGTTGACCGGGACTAGATTAATTTGGATAGGTATCGGCCCGGATTGCCCCCGTACCCATCCAATTTGAACCGGTACTGACCCGATTCGGGATCAATCTGAAAGGTTGGCCCGGTCTCGGCCTAACGGGCTGGATGGGCTGATTTTTTTGTGAGGTTTTTTGGACCATTTGGGTGGTTTTTTAAACAGTTTTGGGTTGGTTTGAACGGTTTTGGTTTACAAAAGGACCAAGGATCTCCTCTGAACGTCTCATGAACTCAAAGCGGATCACTGGAACAAGAAAGGCAAGTGAAAAAATTTCTCATCATCACTTTGCGAGAGGGATCAAGAATCTCGTTCTCACATCAGTTTAAGAAGGAGAATGCATCTAATTACATCTAAATGAATGCCTTCTTTGTCCTCAACCCGTTCCTTGATACGATCGATAGTATCCATATGTTTAATGTCAATTTCAATATCTATTCCAATGAGAGTCTTGACTTTGATCCTAGTTCCTCCCCTAAGTCTCAAAACAAGATGGAGTGTCGATTCCTTCTAAATGTTATAATCAGCAAGAGTTCGGCCATCTTCCAATTGCTTTCCTACAAATATCAGCCTCTGCTTATCTGGAAGGATCCCTTCCTTGTGCTGCCAAATATAAATCACAAATTAGGACAAAGCTCATAAGTAAATAAGGAAAAATCAAAACAAAAAATACTGAAAACCCATCAAGCGAATAAAATAGTTGCAAAGTATTATGAAAAAGCTAAGCCTAATGAAATCTAGTTTACTTATAAAATCTCAACTAGCTACGTAACTTTTCTAGATATAATTTATCCAACTCTGAAAACATTAAAAGTTCAACTTAATCGAACTGAGAGTGCTTCGAAAATCAATTTCTTTGTAGAATAATAATCAAATTTTGATAATTCTAGAAGTTTAGATGAACGTTTGCCCAGCCAACCAACATAATCTTTAGATTATGTTCTTAAAACACAAACGCAACCAAAAAGCAAGAAAAATAGAGAAAAGAATGAAAGTCAGATGCATTTTTTTTGTTATGAATTTAACAACGGAAAGCAATACTAAGCAAAGAAAGCTGAACACATGTAACATGGTGGTTGCCAACAAAGATTTGATTACATCAAACCAAAAATAGAGTGATGACATCAAACCAAAAATAAAGCAATCCATGTGATGCCATTACTTCATAATCTATTCTAAAAAAATTCTACAATGTACAAACAAACTTGCAATTCACTGCAGTTAACTATTAGTGTCCAGACTTAAATAATCATTCACACACAAAAATGTAAACTCAAATTTGTTTCAATGTGACAAAAAGGGAAATGTAAATCTGTGATAAGAAATCCATTGTACAAGATTTATGCCAAAAACAAATGGTACAACTAGTTATTTCTGAATCTAGCACTAATGATGAAATTTTAATAATTCTGTATATAACATATATGACCAAATTTCTAATTGTCCAATTATTGTCTAGTTAGTGATGTATAAAGCATTCAACAATTACAGCCATCAGAATTGTTGATACAAATTTGCAATTTATTCTCTTAACAATCCAAAAGAATTAACTTTGTGCATACTCATTGATTTTGCTGCAATAGATTTGAATAGGAATGTATTTGCTATAGCATAATAACCAATGACCATACCTTGTGTTCGGTAATCGATCACAAATAAAGCCACACATATCAATTCTTGGTCGATGTAGGCATTTACACCAACTCACTGGAAAACAATGAAAATCAAGCTCTTGAGCTGAAATAAAAAAAACAAAATATTGATATTGTTGGAGCAAAGAACATCATAAAGCAAAGAACATCAAACGAAATTTATCAACTTCACCGGAGCATGATAATATTTCTAGAATCAAAATTAGATTAGAATCAAAACTTGAATTAGGTTTAGAATCCAAACTAATTTGTTTTGGCTTGAAATCTTAGTTACGTTGATTAGAATAATAGATTGATGATAGATAATTACTGAAATCATTGATCGGAGATGAAGATTTTGACAAATGATTGACAAGAGAAGCGGTAGAAGGAAGGCGTAGAAGAAACGAAGATCGCCTAGAAGGCTTTGAACGCCGCTATCAAAATTCACATAATAGTACAAATGAGATTTAGTTTCATGGGTTTTCGTAAATTACATTCAATAATCTTAAATTTTTAAAGCCTATAGTAAAAAAAAAGCCCCTTGGTATATTTCTTGTACATGGTATTTAACTTTTTTACCAATTTTATATCACTTTATAAGTTAGTGTAGATTATACAAGGATTTTACATCAATTTTATACATTGTATAAAGGTTTATATCAGTTTTATATGTGGACCCTGTTTGGTAATCACAAAAATATGTAATTTTCCTTTTCAAAAAGCAAGAGGAGATAAAATATGTGTTTGGTAAAATTTAAAATAAATGTTTAGTTCATTTTTCTTAGTAAATTATCTACTTTTTCAAACCTCATCAAAAATCAACTTTTACGGATTCCTTTTGAGGTTTGAATTTTATTTTGCTTATTATTATTATTATCATTATTATTGATTTAATAATTTATTTAAACCATGTCCATTTTTGTAATTTAAACCTCAAACCGCAACCGTGAATTATATTTTGCCAAACACTAATTACAAATAAGTTAATAACAGCAATAGCAAACCGTAATAAGAAACCGCAACAGCAAACCGTAACAGCAAACATCACCCGCAACCGTAACAGTAACAGCGTTGCCAAACAGGGCCATGGTTTAAAAACTCTAATAAGGGTTTTTTTTATCACTTTGTGAGTTGATCTAAAAGGGATGGAATAGGGGCTTTCTATTATTCTTATACCGATTTTACACCTCTTTATTATTATAAATTGATGGTATATTAACATGAATTTCATATTCGATATAAAACTGATATACCAACACATATATAAATATTCGCATACAATCATTTTCTTTACTTTAAAATTTTAAGTTCGCATACATATAAAAATATCACAAATGAAAAAAGCATCTATGACAATGTCAATTCCATTTCTCACTTCAACTATATAAAATATCTTAATACTTTTTCATGAAACCTTTTTCCTTAGTATTCATTATATAAAAAAGCTATGTTATAGGATTCTTTTCCAATTTAAATATATTATTTTCTTCATTTTGCTTTTTTCGTTTACTTTCTATTTTTTCATTATCTGTTACTTTTTAAGTAATTTTTATTTTTATTCATTTAAATATTTTTATTTTGCTTATTTTGATATTTTCATATACATATTAGGAATGTATTATTTAATTATTTTAATTATTTATGTTACTCCATTTTCACAAAAGAATTCATCAAAATTAGTTCTATAAAAATATTGGTCAACTCTATGTAGGCTGTCTTTTGCTAAATGTAGCCAACTTTGCAGATGTATGTCTTATTAGGATTTTATCAATTTATTGCTATTTAGACAAGGACAAGTTTTATATGATTTTTTTGCTTAAATGATGCATAGATGCCTTATACAAAGAAGTAATTGTCTCGTAAATTAAAATTTTATTGGTCCACTTTAGCTTAAATAATCGAGCAGAGGTGTGCTGAGTGGAGTATGCTATCTGCTTTAGTCTAAAAATTGTAAACTACTCAACTTTGCTAATTTAGTTTACCTTCAATCTGTGCTGAGTAAACTACTCAGCTTATATTGGTTTTTCAAGCAAAAAAGATAAAATAGAGAGATGAAGAAATGAGAAAAACACTACTATAAGGGCAGTAAAGCAGATAAAGGAAAGAGTACACCTCAAATTTATCCTAGTTTGACCCATAGTCTACCTCTAGTCCACGGATTCCTTTTCGAGATTTAAGCCACTAGTGATTCCTTCCGTCAATAAGCGGAGAAACCTTGACAATGGTAAGACACTTATAAAAAGTACGCTCCTTTCTAGCTATCTCTCAATTTCTGAGTTTAAGTACCATCCCTAAACTGACTCATAGATTTTAGGATGAGAGTATAACGAGCGAAGGATTTCAACTTATAAAAAACGTTGAATCCTTGTATAAAGCTTAGATAGACTATAAGCTAATCCGATTCTCTCTTACAAACTGATTTGAAATGAGCGTTTGCTTAAAGATTGCTTGAATTTGGAATTTCTAAATGTTGTGATTGCTTGGACATTATTTTCAGATCTTAAGAAATTCGAGGTGATTCACCAAGTTTGTATGTCTACTTCAGTCTTCTATTTATACTTGAAGGTGTTGGAAGTAGCCGTTGTAAACTTCTCGTCCTCACTTGATCTTCAATATCTCTTCTCTTCATAGCTTTCTAATCTGCCCGTTTGAAACAGATTGTTGGACGTTCAAAGACAGAGAATTTGTACGTTGAAACACGAGATTAATCTATTAATCTTGATGCGTCAAAAACTCATTTTTTAAGCAAATTCATTCTGAAAGAGAGGCACGCGAGATGAAAAATGGAAGCTTGTAATTTGTTGATTTGCTGATGTTGCAAAGTAGTGTGAGGACACTGGAAAAACAGCGCATGTTAGAAGATGTCCTTTTATCTTAGACGCTAATGAGGAATTTCCAACATTCCGTGCTGATACCTTTTGGTTGTGACAACCACATGAATATCCGTTTTAATTTCATCACTTTTTACTTGAAAAAGCATCGAAGGAATATTTCATCTTTCAAGACAGAGCTAAAAGAACAAGTGTCATAATATTTCAAGTGTCAAATAAAACTCAGCTTTTATTAAATAAAAGCTACTCAGCTTCGCTGAGTTATATTACATAAACTACGTCGTACTCAGCTTATCTCAGCTTTTTTTTATTATAAGTCATAAGTTAATTAAAACACAGTATACTGAGTTGTTTTCACTTAAACAAACTCAAGTAAACTTGTCTAATTAAGAATCTATTTAGTTACTAATTAATTTCACTATCCTATTCAATTTGTTATTTTCAAAATGTTTAAGTGGAAGGATTTTAATTTGGGTTAAACAAATTTTTTCTTAACTGGAAAACATACGGTCCCATGATAATTCTCGTGGAAACAATAAATGCATAGCTTTACTATGCTTCATAAAAATATCAAAAGAAATACAAAATATAAATCTGATGGTTTCTCGCTAGATTAATGAAAAAAGCTTCTTCTAAATCCTTATTAATATCTGCACCAAGTATTAAAAGCATAACAAAATATTTTTTTATTAAAAATAATAATGTTCAAGAAGATATTTTAATAAATTTAACAATCCTAAAGTTTAAAACAATTATTTAAGAATTATTCATCAAAATTTGAGAAACTTTCGAAAAATATTCATTTAATTATGAATTTTAATTTAATTGAAAAAAATATTTATACTTCTAAAAAAATTCTATGGTCTTGTTTGGTTCATGGTTTTTTTCATGGTATGAAATGGTTCTGACTTAAATTCACTTGTTTGATTATACGGTTATTTTCATGGTACAGTTTCTTATAATTTTTTTATGGTTCCGATAACCATGAAAGTAGAACCACAAATTCGGTGGTTCTCCATAAAATTAAATTAAATTTTTTTAAAAAAAAGCACACATACCGTATTATTTATCCAAACACAAATAAAAGAACCAGATCATACTATACTGTATCGTATTTTAATAAACAACGGAGAATTATCATACAAACAAAACCTAAAATTTAACATTAAAGTGTATTGTATCATTAACTATGCTACCAAATTTCAGTTCATTACCCCTTTTATACCTTAATTTTACATCGAAAATCGTGTTTTTATTAATTTTTGAAATTACAAACACCTTTTTGAAAAAAATTTCATAAAAATCATTTTACAAATCAATCAAATCACATAACATGTTTATTAAGTTTACGGTACCTTTTAAAATATAAAACCCGCCAAATACATGCTTTGTTTTTATAGTACAAACAAAACTTGATTAATTTGAAAAAAAAAATGAAAAACCTGATTAATAATTATTATGAAAAAAGTATAAAAACTAAGTAACTGGTTTATCTATGTCGCAAGTATTTAGCTGAAATACACAGTTTCCTTGATATCAAATCAGAAACAAAATCAGGTGTGATGAAATCCCTAATTTGTTCTTCGTCCACTTCCCCTTTTACCACCAAAAACTCCAACTTCCTCTTCACTTCTTCTTTTCATTTTCATCCTAATAGTCATCATCTTGTTTCTTTCCCCCTCACCAAACTTCCCTCTCTGCGTTTCGTTTCTCATCAATGCTCCAATCTTCTTCATCCCATTCATTCTTCTCCTTCGCCGGTACTTCATCTGCATCTTTATTGCTATTCTTAATTTATTTATGTTTATTTTGATTCACTATTGTGTTTTTAACTTCTCTATGATTCAGAGTTCAGGAAACATAAATGACCAATTTTCATTTCAATAGTTACTTTTCCGAATTCTTTTGTATGTGAAATAAATTAGTTTTGCTCTGAAGCTATCTTGATTCATGTAGCTGTTTGATTTTTATTGTAGACGGACTTGGAATTGGAGCTAGCAGAGACCGTTAACCATGAAAACTGTGAGTATTCATCTCTACTTTTCAATTGAGATTTTATGAACAATTCTTTGTCTTAATATGAGATACGTCATCGTTTTGCAGGTGAATCAAAGACAGTTCATGTCAAATTCCAGCTACAAAAAGAGTGCTCTTTTGGTGAGCGATTTGCAATAGTAGGGGATGATCCGAATCTCGGTTTGTGGGATCCTGATAATGCTGTTCCTTTGATTTGGTCCGATGATCATGTCTGGAATCTTGAGCTGGTAAGTTCTCTAATTCGAAATGATTGGAGTTGTTGGTCTCTGTCTGATTTTGTTCTGTTATTTTTATTTTTCAGGATCTACCAATTGGAAAATCGATCCACTTTAAGTTCATACTTAAACAAATCACTGGAAGTACTCTGTGGCAACCTGGACCAAATCGAATTCTCGAAACATGGGATACTACGAGTACCATTGTTGTTTGCGAAGATTGGGAAGATTCTACCTCTCAGAAGTTACTGGAGGAAGAACTGAGCAGTGAGAATTCCATGCATCGAAACATTTCTGATGTAAAGGAAGAAGAGCTCATTGTGGAAGTTGAATCAAACCCCGAAAAGGAACCATCACCATCGACTGAAGAATCAAACCCCGAAAAGGCTATATCTGTTGTTGTTGCTAATAGTATGGGAAACTCAAATGAAGAAGTTGCTGTTAATGAGAATCGCCAAGTTTTGAAGGAAGAGCATGAAAAGGATTCCAACGAAGATGAAGTGGCCTTTGAGAAGATTCTTGAATACAATGAAAGAACTCCAGAAAGAGTGAATTCCGAAAGCAAGGATATTGAAGAAGATGAGATGATTGAAGAAGGGGATCCAGTCTTAGTACTTGGATTACCACTAGAATCAGTGAATTACAATGAAACAGAAGTTGATTATGAAGACGAGAAAATCACTAGTGATTTGTATGCCTCAATTGGAGCTAATGAAGTAGAGATTCAAAATTCCCCGGAGGTAACTGCTTGATTAATTCAATGGTTATGTTCTGTTTTCGGTTTGTCTCAATTTACCCAAGTTTTCTGCAGTCTTCATAAGTTTTGTGGTAGATTTGAATTGTTTTCCCTTGAAATTAATACCCTTGATAGAAGTTTAATGTATTTCCTTGAAATTGATAATAGATTTCGGTTGTATTCCCTAAAATCAGCATGTTTCTTCAATATGAATGCTGGGTTGGATGATTGGACTAAGTAGTTATACCATAAAAAAACTTGGACTTAAATCTCCCGAAAACCGCACTAAGACTGATTGATTCGCGTGTATAAATTATGTAACGCCTCTATACGTAACATGTCGAATTGAATACATTGTCATTCCGGATAATAAAGTGTCTCATATGATTATTCACCTGAAATTGCACATGAGCACAGCTAAATGCATATAATACAGAAACAAAAGCAAGAAAAAGCAGAAAAAAGAAAGTCAGAATTATCAGTTATGGCACAAATCTATAATTGAGTACTTAATAATAGCATCCTTCCTCTTGCTTTACTCATACAAATCAGTTGTGATGTGTAGTGTCCCATTTGATTAAGATTTTAAAGTACAAAGTGTAATTTATTGGTTGTAAAAGGCAAGGCATTCTCTGACTTTTGTTATTCCTGTTGGTCAGTTAGAATTTATTGAGCCTTTCAATGGTATGGAACTGCAACAAAAGCTAAAGACCTACGACGATATTCAGCATATACCGAACAAAGTTGTCGAAAATGACATGCAATGGGGTCGTGGAACGATACAGAGGCTGCTAACTAATTTAGGATTACTGTAAAACATTAATTATATTTATGCGAGTTGCTGCTTACATTTTAGAAGTGGCTTGAATTTTGTCTGATAAGTTGTTAAAATATAGCTCGAGTTGTTTATGATTTTGCTGTAACGTTCTCTAATTGTTTAGTTGTTGTAGAGTATGTACCATGAAGCTTAAATTTTTATTATTTAGCCACAAAATTTTGATGCTACTTGCTTCTTGCGGTATAAAAAGGAGAAAAATGAACCTTAATTTCCTTCCTTGTCAATTTTGTACACACTTCCAAAGGGCTAATTACGTAAAACTAATTTTCAACGTTTGATTATTTAAATAAACTATTATCATAATGATGTGATGGGAAGAGAAGAACTTCTCTTACAAACTTTCCAGCCGAAAATACTTTTGTGTTGGAAAAATAATATTAAAACTGGTAACATGAGTAGCATCGAATAGTTAAGAGTTAAAAAAGGTGAAAATGATAGACAAAGGGAAGAAGTGGTCTTAATGAAAAGATAAGCCCTAATGCATCTTGAACTTCCTGAACTTGTTCTTAAATTCTAGATTCTTCATGAATTTTAAAATATTTTTGACACTCTCTTGAACTTGTCTAAACGTTCTAAATTTTTCCCTAAAGTTGTCTAAATTACACTTCTATCACACCCCCTCTATCTGATTTGACCAAGTTTGGTATTGTGTTTGTAAAAAATGGATGATAACGTGGAAGTTCAATTAAAAAAATCATTTCACTTGTTCTCCATGTCAATTAATAAATTAGAATTCAAATTACAAAATTAAAATCCAAATTTGAATTGTCACTTAATATAAAAATAATAAAATAAAGAAGAATCAAAATTCAATACATTTGAACTCCCCTTTATTAAAGTTTTCATCGTTTCTCTTTCAAAAAAAATGATTTCGTCAGTTTTGTATTCCTCATTCATGAATAAGAGAAATTTGTAAAGAGATATTTGATTCGGGTGTTAAATAGATGAAGAACAATTTAGGGATTTGGATTTTTGTAATGTTAAAATATTAACATTGAGATATCTATTTCTTTTTTAATTTTTTAAATATATTTTTTCATTCACACGCTCATGGTTATTGGTCCACTCACGCAACTTGGCACGTTGGATTGAGGTGCTGTTAGAGAATGTTCAGACAAGTTTAGGAGGACATTAAGAATATTTCAAAGTTCATGGGGAATCCAGAGTTTAGGGCAAGTTCAGAGGACATTAAGAACATTTCAAAGTTCAGGGAGAATCCGGAATTTAGGGACAAGTTCAGGGATTCAAGATGCATTTGGCCAAAAGATAATACTATATGAAACTAGGAACATGGGATTCCATGGAAAATTGTAAAATTTAAAAAGCCTAAGATTTAGAGTTTCACCAAATTCAATAGCGAGGAAAACGGCATACGTCAAGTAAGTATCTTAGAATTGTGCATCGATTCAACGCACTATTTGAACACTCAATTAGAAACTTCGTCACTCCAAAGGAAACATCATCATTCCCATATTATTGCAATCTAAGACTGCCCATATATGAGACAAAACCAATCAAAGGGTTAATTTTTCATTTACCATATTTTCTCATAAAATTTAAACTCTACGAATATTAGATTTTACAAAACTCAATAATAAAAATATTTTTCCTTCTTTTACATGAAAATGAGAAACATTTTTTTCTTTTACCATTTTTCAAGTTGACTTTGTCAACCCATACTCTTATTTACTTTGAATTTTGCAACTTCAAACATCTATATCTCACAAACCATTGATTTTTTCGAATCGACGCTTTGAAATATTTTGATCATCTTAATTTTATCTTTAAAATGAAATATACTTTGAGATATTTTTTACTGTATTTTCATGAAGACGTTGCACATTGTATAAAGTTGTATAATAAATTTACATAGATTTTTTTTCCTTTATGTTCATAACAGTACTGATTTTCCCATAAAATCATGGCATGAAGACCTTAAGCTTAACATGAAAGCTCTTATACATGGTATAATAGTGGTTATGTTTACAACAAAAATCACTTTCTAGTAAAAAAAATAATTTATCGTAGTCTTATACACAGTATAATAGTTGTATAATACCTGTTTTTACTACTTTTTCATGAAGGTGTTATATATGATATAAAAGTGGTATAATTTATTGTATAGTCTTTCTTAAAGTAAATTATACCACTCTTATACATTGTATAATGCATTCATGAAAAATTATTGTTTTAATTATACATCTATTATACTATGTGTAAGATTGCGATAAATTTTTTATTTTTACGAAAAATTTAATGTGTATGTTATTTTAAAGATAAAATTAAGACGAACAAAATATTTGAAAGCGTCAATTAAAAAAATTTAATGGTTTATGAGATATGGAGGTTAGAAGTTGCGATATTCAAATTAAATAGAAAAGAGAAAGTGATTACAAGGAAAAAAGAATATAATAAAATGGCAAAGTGAATATTAATTCCTCATTGTTGTAAAAACAATAAAATCTAATTTTTTGGATATATGGTTAAATCAATTCAGTTTTTTCATGCAATTAGGTTTTTGTCTAAGCAATTCAGTGTCGGTTTAACTAAAAAAGAGACTAATTTTGTAATGATATTTTTTTTCCAATTTTTTTAAAGTGTGGAGATGAGACCCACAATCTCACCAATTTTTTTCTAGAAAGCGGTGATCACTAAGTTAATATAATACTGAACTAAATTATATATTTTATAAATTTTAATTTATTATATCGGTTCAGTTCTACTTGGAAAATAAACTATATAATTAAATAGACCTATTAATTATAATATATGTTAAAAAGTTAATTATAATATACCGAAATTTTCAACAATAGTGAGCTTGCTTGGTTTGGTCTTATTGTACAAATTGTGGGAATGGCTTCATTTGTGCAAATCATGAGTCTTACGTCATTTGTTTCAATGGAGGAAGCTAAAGTGTTATCCATTTGAGAGTCTTTATGGTGGTTTAGAGAGTCCATAAATGTGGAGAAAATTAATATTTTTATTTGTAAAGGGTACGCAGAGTTTTGATTTTTAAAATGGGATTTGGAAAATCATATTTGGTTTTGATCTCTAAATTGTGGTTTGGAAGATTGATGTGGTTTAAATTTTCAAAATGCGATTTGGATTTGATTTCGATCCCCAAAATGTGGCTGGGAAAAAATCTGCATTAAAAAAAATGATTTCAAAGTTAGTAATGTGTAAAGGCGTGTTTTAACTCCTTGATTGACTTTGCGGAAGAAAAATATTTTGCCCCTTCAATCAAGAGTTAAAACACGAGCAGAATTGGTTAAGAATTCTGCCTTGTTGGAAATATTTGTCAAGGTAGAGCTGCCCTCTTTGCACGAATTGCTGATTTTTAAAATGTGACGCGACAAGACAGTGGTGCGGCAAGATGAAGTCACAGCAAGATAGTGGCGCGACAAGGATGGAGTCGTGGCAAGACCGGTACGACGAGGATCAAGATGAGGCTAGACAGTGACGTGGCAAGGTGAAGTCACGAAAAGACAATGGTCTAACAATGATGTCGATAAGATCCCGCGACAAATTAATCACATATATGTACATGTGAATAAACAGATTTGAATGCTCACATGTATGTTATGTAATTGTTAGTTAATTGTTTGCATGAATGCTTGTTTGAGATATGACTATGCATGAGGATGTGATATTTCTTTAATTGCTTTGACCCGATTAGCTTATGCTCTTGTGGCGACTAGGCAATTTTGAGTTGTTGATGTGGGATTCCTTTGGACTAGTTGACATGGATGGACTTGGGTTTGAGTCGAAATTTGATTTGAGGTTGAATCAGAGCCTAGATTGAAGTTTGAATATAGTTCTGAGTAGATTGGATGAGTTTTTGAACTTTTGACACTTAGATCCCTCTTGAGTATGGCTCCAATGATGTTAACATTGGTCTTGACTTGATCCATTGTTTATCAAGCCTTGAAACTTGCTAGTTGCTTCCCATTGTAACGATTACTGTTGCGAAGGAAATTTGATGATATACACCCTTTATTTAGGGGATGACCTTAGGATGATGTCCTCTGCCATTTTGAAAAGACATGATGAATTGAATAATCTTTTGTTCTAATTTTTGCATAGACTCGTGAGTTTTCAATCTATCGAACATTGTCTTAATTTTTGCCTAGACTGCCCATTCAGGTTCTCAAACTAGTAGACTCATTTTTTGGATAGACTATCCTTTTCAGATTTTCAGCCTATCTTTTTTTTTCTTCTTTCTTTTTTTTATGCAAATGCGTTACTTACGTTGTTTCTCAAAACAACACACATGTATCCTGTTTTAAATATCACGTAACGATTCAACAATAATGAAATTTTTATGAATGCAAATAACTGGAATACAAAAATATCCAATTATTTAACCCTTGTTGCCAACCCACCCTTTCGGATTTTCAAGTTAACAGCTGACTATTTTCTCTCTGTGAGCATATGATTCTTGTCCCCCCTTCCGAAATGATGATGAAAGCTTATAGTATATATACTTGCTCTCCAGGCTTTTGTAGATCCATAATCGGGGCTAAGATGGCGTCCAAACAAGTTCTCCCAGTCTTTCAGACATTTAAAACATGTTAAAATAATTTATTTAAGTGTTAGATTATTTTATTTTATAGGTTTGGTTCACCTCTTTCTTTTTTTTGGAGTAAAACAAGTGTTTTTATCCTTAAAAATCTTGTTTTATTCCTTTTAAATAAATAAATAATAAATAAAAATATTGATAAAAATTTAAAGTCAAATTTTATGTGTTAGAAAAATTAAAAATACTAAAAAAAAGTAAAAAAAAAATCAATTTTCAGAGTTTTTCGGGGAAACCGGGACCTCGGGGTATCACCCGGGAATAGGTGCCCCTCTCGCCGATCTAGTTGGACCACTTCCAATTCAACCAAACCGGTGTCGATTCTCTTGGTTGGACTAGCGACGGTCCAACCTAGAGGGGCATCGGGTTTTGCTCGGATTTCCCCTTTTTTGTACCCCAATTTCCCACTCTACCTTCACTTTTTAACCGACATAAAGGGATATAAATAGGTTCAAGCTTATAGGAGACAGAGGGTACATGTTTTAGCCACTTTTTGGGAATCACTAGGTTTAGAGAAAGAATTTCAAATACTTTGGGAGCAAGTTTTGGAAAAAGTTGAGAAATCCACATTCAAAACTCCTCTTGGTTTGAGGCCTTAACACTTTGGGTAGATCTCTTCATTACATTTCTTAGGAACCAAAAATCACAAAAAATCATCTACTCAAGCATTTTTTTCTCATTTTTTGAAGTTTCTTGCAACAAATCAACAAAATCAACAAAAAAAAGGTTTGGGAACGTTTGGAACACGTCGGAGGGTTAAGCTTCTGTGTTTTTGGAGACTTATTGACTTGGTTTGGTGTTTATTTTGAGTGTTTGGGTATTTTGGGGTGAAAAATGGTAAAGTAACCCGAAGCCCTTCAAGTTCGACTGGCGCCTCCCTAACAAAACCGGCGCCTCTATAGTTAACTACATAAGCATTGGGAAACTAGACCCTGCCGGTTTCTTTTGGAGAGGCACAACCTAAAATAGATTTGTTTCAGGTTACAAATCCATTTTCATCCATCTTATATGTTAGAAACAGAATTTTTCAATAAAAATTGAAGGTTTTCCCAAGGCCTATGTAGTTCGGTCGGTGCCTCTGTAGGTAACTGGATCGGCCCCGGGAAACTAGAATGGCATTGGTACCAGGAAACTAGAATGGCACCAACAATAGAGACGTCGATCTAGTTTCCAGTAAGAACACATGTTTTAATGTTTTTCGCCTAGATAACATTTATTCGCTTGGTTTTAAGCATCCCCAACGACAAAAATCAATATTACTCAATAACTGACCATCATGCCTTGTAATGTATTTAAATAATTAAAATGAGTAAGAATCATGGTCTAAAATTAATTGTTTTTTTAATAATCAATCGAGTGCAATGCTTTAACAATCACCTTAATCCAACCTAGTTGCATGATTAATGGGTCTTGTATGGTATTATTAACCCTATTTGTGGTGTGCCGCATAATTGCGGTAACTATTTGTGGATGCCGGTTTAGATGTATGGTTAGGATTTTATTTCTTCGGGTATTGTCTTGTAAAAATTAATGTATTTGTAGAAAAAAATTTGTATTTAGTGTGAGATTGTAGGCTGTTAAGGTTGGGTTCTCTTCACACAACATGTGTGAGAGACCAGATGTGATATATATACATAATTAGTAATATACAAATTACAAGTATGGTCCTTACACTAATTACAGTTATCAATATAACATAAATAACACAAATGATATATTTCTTAATATCCCCCCTCAAGTTGGGTGGGATTTTGAATCACAGCTAACTTGTTACATAAATACTGAAAACGAGTCTTTGGCAAAGGTTTAGTAAGGACATCTGCCACTTGGTCGTCAATTGATATATATTGAACAAACAAATCTTTTGATGCCACACGCTCACGTACGAAGTGAAAATCCAACTCTAGTTGCTTGGTCCGAGAATGAAAAACTGATTTGTCGTTAGGTAGGTGGCACTTAAATTATCACACCATATTACCAGCACGTTGTGAAGTGGGAAGCCAATCTCATGGAGAAGCATACCTATCTAAGCAAGTTCCGAAGTAGTTGCAGTAAGAGCCCGATACTCTACTTCAATCGAGGACCTCGATATTGTCTTTTTCTTCTTAAAAATCCAAGAAATGATGTTCGAACCATGATACACTACAAAACCAGATGTTGATCTACAATCTTTTACATCCCTTGCTCAATCCGAATAGGAAAATCCATGTAGAGTAAGCTGATCCTAGGGGTTATGCTTAAGATAAAAAGATAAAGTTCCATTAAGATACTACAAGATACATTTTAGAGCTTACCAATGATTGACATTGGGTGCATTCATAAACAGAGCTACTCTATGTACGGTATGGGCGATATCCGGTCTAATGACCGTGAGGTATTGTAAGCCACCTACTAGGCTACGAAGGTATGTGACATTATCATACATTGACGTGTTAATTGGGGCTGATTTGGCCAAAGAGGTTGTCTACATTGACACAAGCTTGCAATTGCTCATGTTTTCCTTAACTGGGAGATCAGAAATAAACTATTTCTGAGATAAGAACAAGCTAGCATTTTTATAACCGAATTCAATCACTAAAAAATAGTTCACTACACCCAAGTCTTTGATCGTAAAAAGCTACTGTAAGAGTGAGGTAAGGGCCACTCGCTCATTGATATCGTTTCCAGTTACTAGGAGATCATCAACATATATAAGGAAAAATAAAACACAAGTATCTCTTCACAAGAAATATAGTGATACATCAGCCCTCGAGCATTGAAAACCATATTGAACAAAAGCCATTGTAAGCTTGTGATGCCATTTACGTGGTGACTGCTTCAGGCCGTACAAAGATTTCTGCAATTGACACACATAATCTGGAAAATTACCATGAATAAAACCTTAGGTTGCTACGTAAAAATAGGTTGGGCTAGATCCCCATGTAAAAAAGCATTAAAACCATTTGTTATTGACAGCCAATGATAAAAGAAGGAAAATTGTAGTCGGTTTAATCACTGGGTACATGTTATGAAAATCCATTCTTGGATGTTGATGAAATCCTTTTGCTACGAAACGAGCCTTGTGACGTTCAACTACACCATCTAGTTTCAGCTTCGTTTTGAACACCCACTTGAAGCTAATCATGTTGGCAGCCTAACTAGGTGGGACAAGTTCCCAGGTGCCATTGTGAATTAAAGCTGAGTATTCCTCTGCCATAGCCCATCTCTAATGAGCATGTTTTAAAGCATCAATGTAACAGGTGGGATCAAGAGAAACCATAGAAAAAAAAGCTCGAGGACCAAGATGTTTGGCAGCTACTGAGCTAGAATCAATCGATTAGTTGGAAAAGGAACCTTAGTTTACTTTCTAGCGAGTGGTAATCTGCTAAATTTTTTAAGGTCTACAACTAGAGAGAGGCAGGGTGAGGTTGGGATTGAGTGGTCCGGAAGTGAGGTGAGTGGTAACCAAGACATGAAACTAGGTTGTATAGGTGATGGAATGATTTGTATGTGGTGGCGAGGTTGATGGGGCTGATGGTTTTTGGACGTCAAGGTTGGTGTTATGTGATGGGTTCGTGGGTTCATAATGGTTTATGGTTTGGTGTAATGGTCGGGTGGGGTTGGTCGGCGATGATGGTACTTGTGGAGGGTTAATTTGTGATCGATTAGGGGTAGTTGGTGCTTGCAAGGGCGGGTTGAGTATAATTGTAGGTGGTAGACCAGTTGAATGAGGCGGATCATGGATAGTGGGCGGTACAAACTTGAGATAAGGGAAAACATGTTCATAAAAAATTACATGATGTGAGATGAAGAATTTATAAGACAAAGGATCAAAAGAATGATAGCTTTTATGTGGATGGATATAACCAAGAAAAAGCATTTATGAGAACAAAAATCTAGTTTGTGAGAAGAATAAGGACGCAACCATGGAAAACAAAGACATCCAAACACACACAACAAGAAATAATCAGATGTAACATGAGAAAAGTAGCTATTTCAAACCTTTGTGATAAAAAAGCATAGGTAATTTAGCATGATGGAGTATATAGCTAGGCTAGTTTCTACTATGTGACAATGCTTACATTCTGCATTACCATTTTGTTCTGGTGTGTAAAGACATGAAATGCGATGTTGAATGCCATTAGAAGAAAACTAAGACTGCATTTTTATGAACTCATCACCACCATCGGATTGAAAAATTTTGATCGAGCGGTCAAAATACTTCTCAACTACAAACTTAAATTTCACAAACATAGACAAAGCATCGGAGTTACGAGATAGAAAACAAATCCATGAATACTTGGTAAAATGATCATGAAATAAAATATAATATGAGTATCCATCAATTGATTTTATTGGAGAAGAACCCCACAAATCTGAACAAATAAGATCTAATTGACCATCAACATTAATCTCAGATGAAAGAAAAGGTAAACGATGACTCTTACTAACCGTTTAAACAAAATATAAGTGACGGTCAACAATACTAGATAAAATTTTAATATTATTTTGACTCAGTATACAACTAACTAACAGAAAGCTAGGATGTCCAAGCCTTTCATGCCACTTCTTCAAAGAGGTAAGATGTGACTGAATCGATTGGGACATGGTCTATGGAATGGTGTATAACCCATCCTTATTCGGCCTTAAAGTATCACCTGCTTGGAACGAAGGTCCTTTAAAATAAAAAATTTATTAAAAAAACTCAATAGAAAGTATCTTAGAATTAGTGAGGGTGCTAACAGAAATAAGGCTCGAATTAGAATGCGGAACGTGTAATAATTGATGCAATGTAATTTTAGACTTAGGAAGTACTGTAGAACCAATATGTTGAATATGGAGACGTGAACCATTACCTAATTGTACTTCTTCAGGTCTATTATACTTGAAATAAAGATTGAGATTTCCCAAATCAGATGTGAGATGGCGGGTCTCACCACTATCTGTAATCCATGCTTGGTCATTTAGGTAGGTTGTGGTAAAATGGGTAAGTTATGGTTTTTGGAATATTTTGGCAATGGGTAAGCGCATAATGATTTGTTCCTCAACAATTATGGCAAACAAGATTAGTTGCATCACTAGGAGCAAACTAAGATACATGTCCTTGTGGCCGAAAGAGTGCAGACTGATGTTGATTTGACGGCTATCCAAGGATAGATGGTGCATAATTCTACCTCTGCTGCTACTTTCCAAAATAAGATTGAGCTAAAAATCATCCAGCGCGACGTTGGGGACTGCCTTCCTCATCCTCTACCTCGTCCATATGATTGCGCATTACGCATAGAGACATGGACAGAAACCATGTTTAGTCATTAACATTATCAGGATTTCGTTTCAGTTCATGTTCTTCGGATAACAAGAGGCCGAAAGATCATCAAACGTGATAGAAGTCATGCGAGCCTCTAAGGAGTGACAAAATTCACGATATGGATTATTATACCCATTAAGTTTATCCACTATGTTATCAACAAAATCCTCCTCGCGCATAACATATTGTAAGTTAATCAATCTATCCGAGATAAGTTTTGCACGTTGTAGATAATCAAAGATAGTTTAGGTGATACCTTTCTTTAGAGAATTAAGTTGTTGTTTCAAATCTCGGAATTGCGCACGAGAGCCAGAAGAATATGTTGCTTCAAGTTTCAACCAGGCCTCACGTGTAGTCTTAACACCAACAACTTGGGAAAAAATTTATGGAGAAATCTAATTGAGAAGCCAACTTAGCACTTATTGGTCTTGTCGTTTGCAGAGAAGAAAAACAACGTTCAGAGATCAATCAAGTAATGTAGAGGAAGGAGCTACGCTAGTTCTATCAATAAAATTTTCAAGATCGTAGCCACCAATCATAGGTACAAAGCAAGGAAGAAACAAAGAAACCGTCAAGAGAAGGAGGGAAAAATCGACAGTATTACCTATATGGCTCTGATACCATGTGAGATTGTAAGCTTCTAGGGTTTGAGTTCTCTTCACACAACATGTGTGAGAGAGCTGATGTGCTGTGTGTGTGTGTGTTTGTGTGTGTATAAAATTAGTAATATACAAATTACAAGCATGATATTTACACCTAATTATACTTATCAATATAACATAAATAACACAAACAATATATTTCCTAACATTTAGGACCATTTGTGCTGCCAAAAAAATGTACTATTTGATCCCAACCTCCCTAGGTTAGAAGCCTTTTATTTTATTGCATTTATTTATTTTTTCTCTACTTGTTTATTTACCGCATTTATTTAATTATCGCTTTTCTCGGTTATGATTGCTTTATATTATCCAACATACATAGAAAATGACTAGAAATAAATTGAAATACTTTAAAGGTTGTTGCTTATATATAATAATGTTGAAACCAAGTTAATAGTAGTTCATAGTACATAGAAAATTTTGGAAATAACAAACTGTCTAGATAGTGATATTAATTGAATACTAATTATACTCATTATCAATCAAGTTTACTTGAGCTTGTTTAAGGGAAAACTCACTATACTGTGTGATTAATTAAGTTATGGCTTAGAGGTAAGAAAAGCTGAGATCAGCCAAGTAATACATAGTTTAAAATATATAAACTCGGCTGGTGAGTAGCTTTTATTTTTAAAAGCTAAGTTAATTGACACTTAGAGAAATATGTGACACAAATGCTTTTTAGTTTTTAACACTATCTATGAGGAATGAAATATTCCTTTGATGCTTTTCAAGAGAAAAGGTGCTGAAATTAAAGAAGATATTTGATAATTGTATAATTACACTTATTATCATATTAATTTTATACACTAAACACTATAGTTTAAGTCATTTTTATACATCATATAAAAGATTTCATGTGGTGTGTAGTTGTTTTTTATGCAAATGCAGATACTAGGTAAATCTTGAGAGTAAAATGAACTAAAGTGGAATTCTATGAAAAAAGAGTAAAAAAGGTGCAAAAAGATGTGTGGAACTCAAAGATTTGGCTTAGGATCGAAGTTGTCAAAGATCGGTGAAGATGCAAGGAGAATTCTGAAGAAAATTCAATTCACGGTCATGACAATCATTCGCGGTCGCGACTTATTCTTCTTTAGAATAGAAGTCTGCCAATCAAAGATTCATGGTCATGACATGTATATCGTGGTCGCGACTTGGACGGTTTTATGGTTTTATCTTCTTAACTACCAACCGCCAGATAAGCATGATTAACCACCATCAACTACCAATGAAAAGTCACTTATCAAAAGTCAACCAATCATGAAAAGGTGCCTATCCATTATGGATTAGATCAAAGATTCTCAACCAATCATAATGAAGAGATGCAATCTTTCACCAATGGACACAACTCTTCGTATGGATAGACGCAACCCTTCGTACTCTATAAATAGGGCTCTAAACTCACCAATTTCGTGGCATGGATTGCGAGTGATTATGTGTGTGTTATAGTGCATGTATATGCATAGATAGAGAGTGAAAAAATGTCTAGATTTCCCTACGTTCATAAGTGTTAGCGAGAAAATGTATAAGTAATTCGAATCCTTATTCGATCACTAGATTTCTCTACATATTCGAGTGTTTGTTGTATGAGTGTAATTGCAAAGCACTTATCAATAAAAGTTTTCATTCTTCAACATTTGTTTGTTCGATATTCACAAAGAATAGCATACTAGCGGAGGTTCTGTACGAGTCGAGACCAAATTCAAAGTAGACGTAGGCATTGAGGGAATTGATGACTCCCATTAAAGAGTGGATACGGTTTGATTAACTTTAGCTTTCACTTGCAAACCTTACAACTTTACTTTATCTTCTACTTATACTTTCTATTTTGAAGTTTATGATATGTCTATGTGTCATAATGTGTATTTCGTGTTGAGTCTTTTATATTAATCAAGTTATATGCTTTTGAGTTAACTTTAAGAGTAGTTTCGAGGTTAACGAGATTATGTGTAATCACTGTATCTGTGATTATAATGCTGTTTAGTGAGCCAACATTTTTGGAATGGTAACTTGCTAAATATGGATATGTGAGAGCGACTCGTACTAAGCATAGTATTGACGTTGTCCAGGTTTATATAATTGTCTTAATTTGTTTGCACTAGATTTAGAAAAGTCATTTCATGTGTTGGTCTGCGATGAATAATTGAAAATCTGAGTGTCTAGAACCGAGTCTATTAAATTAATCTAGTGAACATAATAACTTCGATGATTTTGGATATTTTCTTTGTTATACTTGTTCGTAGGGAATATCTATATATTTTTTTATCTTTTCTAGTCTTTTATACATTTGTGTATTCATCCATCATTCCAATCCTCCTTTCCTAAACTTACATTATTTTCTTTTCTTTTCTTTTTATTCTACTTCCCTATTTGATCTTTAAAATTAGTCTTTCCCTGTGGGATCGATATCTTTTAAAACTACATCGCAACTGTATACTTGCAGTTATCATCATTTTTCTATTTGATAAGAGGTACTGACAACACCTGTATTTTATGTGAACAAGATTTTGGCACCATTGATATATATATATAGCCGAATCTTATGAACAAACTATTAAACTTATCAGTAGAAAAGTGGCGAACAAGTTTTTAGCGCCGTTACCGGGGATAAGTCTTTCGGAACTAGTATAGCCAAAAACTCACGATCAAGTTTTTGGCGCCGTCACCGGGGAAGGCAAGTGCGTTCTAAGGATCGAATTGTCCAGGGAAGGCAAGTGCGTTCTAGAGATTGAATTATCCGGGGAAGGCAATTATATTTAATACGTTTGTTTTCTAAGTTTTTCTAAGTACAAAGTCTAAAATTTGAAGAATTTGAAGAATTAAAGAAGATCGTGACCGCGACATACATCTCGCGCTCGTGAATATCGGGTTTCAAAACCTACTGTTTCTATGATTAAGGAAGTCACGATCATGATAGGCCTTTGCTATCGCAACATAGGCCCTAGATTCTCCTTCTCAATAAAAACGGGTTTATTCTTTCCTTACTTTTCTTTTTCAATTTTTTTAGACTAGTTAGTTGTTTGTTTAGTTTTTCATTAAATCTCTCACAATGAGAACATTGTGTTCTTTATTGTGGGGGGACATTTGTAAAAATCTCTTAAAATCCAAAAAAATTGAATAAAATGAAAAAATCGAAGAATTTGAAAATTTTTTGTTGATTTTCATGACATTTATACATTATCATTTCTTATACTTTACTAAAATTTGTCCAAGGTTATTGTGAGTGTTAGGTATTTACAAGTTTGATGTTAGTGCAAAACTTGAGCGCGTGTTGAATTTGAGCGTTATTAGCACAACATATAGCATTTGGCAAGGATGAGTGGTGAGTAACATTCGAGAGCAACATTCCAAGTAAGTTTCGATTTATATTTCAATGCAATATGAATTAGTATAAGATATATAGTTTTAGTTTAATGCTTCCGATAAGTTTAAGTGGAGTAATATCTAATGGTATTCTTATTATGAGTTTTATATGTAAATCTCGAATAAGTCCTATAAGTATTAATTATGTTTAAAGTGTTAGGAAACTATAGCCATAATACTTTGAAATTGATCAATAAAGGATGAGGGTATTAAAGAAAAATCAAAAAAAGAGAGGATAACCAATAAGTTATGCAAAAGGTGAGGAATGGTACGGAGTAGAAACTGCAACCATTCATTGACTGAAAAAAAAGAAAAGAAAGCATAGCACAAAAAATGGGTGCAAAGTACAAAGTACTTCAAAAACATATGCTTAAAAGAAAAAAATGAGAGAGTGGTATGGAGCATAAAATGCAACCAATGAAAAAAGGGGAGAGTGGTATGGAGCATAAAATGCAACCACTGAGAGTGTTTTAGCATCCTAGGTTACCTAAAAATGCCTTGAGAGAAATTAATCAAAG
>CATIWQ010363489.1:0-12035 GCA_949673415.1 Euphorbia schlechtendalii
AGGTGGTCATTAGTGGCTGCTGGTTAGCTTGAGGTAGGTGGTTTTTCCTTGCATGTACCTGGCACGGGTGGCATCTTCGGACGTACTCCTTTGCATCTGCCTCCATTGTTTCCCAGTAGTAGCCGGCTAGGCTGACTTTTCGTAATAACGTGGAGGTTTCCTGGTGAGATCCGTAAATTCCTTCATGTATCTCTGCCAAGATACCTTTTCCCTGAGTTAGGGTTACGCATTTTTGCCAGGCGTCCATATACGATTTTCTGTAAAGTTCGTCGTTTACTAGGGAATATCTAGCAGATTTGCGCATAAATTTCGAGGTAATTTCTTTGTCCGAGGGGAGCCGTCTCTCTCTGAGAAAATTGGAGATGGGATAGTACCAATCGTCAGTCTCTTTCTCGATGCAAAGCATGTGTTCCTCCTCACAGCTGGGGTGGTGAATAACCTCGTAGAGGCTGCCTGGCTAACTATAACCTTCTGGATTTGAGGCGGTTTTTGCTAATTCGTCTACTACTTCATTTTACTTCCGAGGGATGTGTTCAACTTTCCATGTGGTCCCTTTCTTTTCCATGCGCTCTATTAGGCTTTGTACTTTACGAAGGTATTTAATCATACTTTCCCCTTTTGTCTCGAAGTTCCTATTGATCTGGTTGGAGATCAGTCGTGAGTCACTTCGTATAACCACACTGTCAGGAGCCAACTCACCAATAAGCTCTAGCCCTTTGATCATGGCCTCGTATTCAGCAGCGTTGTTAGTGGCAGGGAAGGTGAGTTTGGCTGCATATGTGAGGCGGACTCTATTTGGGCCTTCTATCAGTACATCGACTCCAGCTCCATCATTGGAAGAGGCTCCGTCAACGTATACCATCCATGTTTCGGCCTTCACCACCTCTGCTGGTTCGAGACTGATAAATTTTACCATGAAATCGGCTAAGACTTGAGCTTTTAGCGCGGATCAGCACTTTCTTGAGAGGAAAACTAGTTCGCACTGTAATTGTGTGCGTCTGGAAGTAGGGTCTGAGCCTGGTGGATGCGGAGATCAGGCTCAAGGCAAGTTTTTCAATTTTGGGGTACTTTAGCTTGGCGTTTTTCAACACCTTGCTTGTGTAGTAGATGGGGTGTTGCTGGTTGTTCTCCTCTCTAACTAAGACCGCTCCTACGACCTCGTCAGTTGCAGCTAAATACAAGAACAGAGGCTCGCCTTGAACTGGGCGACTGAGCAACGGGAGGGAAGCCAGGAATTCTTTCAAGCTTTCAAATGCGAGGTCGCAGCAGCTATCCCATTTAAAATTTTTGTCTTGTTTTATTGCCTTGTAAAATGGCATGCATCTCTTGGCAGAGAAAGATATGAATCGTCCCAACGCTTTAATTCTTCCATTGAGGCGTTGTACATCGCTCAGGCTTCGGGGCAGAGTCATGTTGATAATTGCTTCGATCTTTTTTGGGTTAGCTTCAATCCCTCTTTCTGATATAAGGAAACCCAAGAACTTGCCACTCTTTACGCCGAAAGTACACTTTTCTGGGTTTAACTTGAGGCGGTATTTCTGAAGCACCTTGAACACCGCCTCGATGTCCGCTGGGTGGCTGGTTTCGTCTTTGCTCTTCACGATCATGTTGTCTACATATACTTCCACCTTTTCGCTAATTAGGTTCTTGAACATTTCATTTACTAGCCTTTGGTATGTGGCTCCAGCGTTTTTCAGCCTGAACGGCATCACCTTATAGCAGTAGGTTCCTTCATGTGTGATGAAGGCTGTTTTCTCCTCGTCTTTGGGATCCATTGGTATTTGGTGATATCCTGTCTTGGCATCTAGGAGGGAATAGATTGCAAATCCAACCGTTGAGTCAACGAGCTGGTCTATACTGGGTAGAGGGTAACTATCTTTGGGGCAAGCTTTGTTAAGGTCTGTGAAGTCGACGCACATTCGCCAAGAACCATTGGACTTTTTGATGAGTACTACATTGGCCAACCACTCAGGGTAATGTACTTTTCTAACATGCCCCGCCTCGAATAGTTTTTTAATTTCTGCCTCAATAGCTTTTTGTCGCTCTGGGGCGTGTTTACGCTTCTTTTGTTTGACCGGGTTGATTGATGGGTCGATGTTGAGGCCGTGGCACATAACTTCGGGTCGGATTCCTTCAATGTCTTCGCTTGACCATGAAAAGGTGTGTTGTTGTTCTTTCAGTACTGCACAAGCAGAAAAACTTTCATTTCCTTGATTTTTTTATTTATGACGCAAATTATGCATTTTTAATAAATTTAAAAATTAAATTAAGTATGTGTTTGTGTAATTTTAAATTATTTAATAAATATTTTGATATTTATATGTTAATATATTTAGTTAATTATATTTGTATAATTATCAGAGCCAATTACAATACATTGTACCTTCAAACTTAATGGTTGCCTAGAAAATATAAATATGTAAAGGGTTAAAAGATTTATGATATACACACACATAACTTTATGACTTTATAATCAACACACATGACTTTTAAGACTTTATAATCAAAATTAGGGATCCAAAGTCAACGAAAAGAACTCAACAATCTTTTAACTATATATAACAATGACAGAATAAGTTAATTCTAATATAACAATAACACAATATAGAACATGAATACAAATTATAGTGGTTTTCAGAACCAGACCGGTCATCGAACCGGTGAACGGGGTGATTCATGGATTTAAGGTTCAACCGTATTAAATCGGTGATCGAACCAGATTTTTTAAAAATTGAAAAAATATTATTTAAATAAAATATGGTGAACTTATTTACACAATACACTAAATAAATAAAGCAAATACATAATTTAAAACTAATTTAAAACTAATTGAAAGAAATATAATACAAATATATATTAAATAAGTGTTGTAGTTGAGTGGTAGACATAATGGATAACAAGTTGAAGGTCCTGAGTTCGATTTCTGTTTATTGTAAAAAAATTAAAAAACATTATTTTTAACAAGATTAAGTGAACTGGCCGATTGGAGCAACTGGTCTCCAGTTCAACCGGGTTCGACTAACCAGTTCAACCAGTCAACGTCTAGTCTTTGACCAGACATGAAACTGGGTGAAAATCGACTGGACCAGTGACCGGTTCCAGTCAAACCCGATCCGATTTTCAAATCCATGCAAATGATTAATATCATTTTAAAATCTATTTTCCAAACTCCCAAAATGCTATTTGAAAAAACTTTATTTCACTATTTCAAATCACACATTAGGATTGGATAAGGTGTGTGATATTTTGAGAGGAGGCTGTTTGTTGTAGTTCTAGAAGGGGGGAAATGGGAAAGGGCCCAATTGTCACAAGAAAAAGAAGATTAAAATTGGAAAAAGAAAAAGAAAAATGAAAAGAATGAGAGTGATTGGCGAAATGGGAAATGTTGAAAAGTCAAAGAAGAGGGGCTGATGTAAGCAAATATGTAAATGCAGCCCCCCAATGGTTGCTTCCTTAACAAGTTGGTCAAAGTCAGCTTTCTTTAGAATATTCTATTAATGTAAGTAAAATGCATGGGGCCTTCCTTCCTCCGCTCACTCAGTGACTCCTCTGCCCTTAAACTCTACGGGATTGCATCGCCCATAGATGAGGGTAACTGAGTAAATTGGCTAAATTTGCTGGGGTCTATTATTGGAGGGAAATTAGGACGTAGACGCTTACTTGATGAACACGGTGATTAAGGGATGGGACCCACCTAACTTTATTTACAAAATCCACCCACCCCACCCCAGTGCCCATCATAAATTAATAACATAAGAGGTCTAGAGCCTCACCGCCATTTTTATCCTTAAAATTTCAAAATTTCAAATAACTTGGTAAATTTTTATAAAGGGTTCAATTTGTCAAGTCAACGATAAACATCAGAATTTGTTTTCCATAGAAAAAAATTATTCAAAATTTTCAATGATATTATTTTCTTATGATGAGAATGTTTACAAATCTATTCCAGTTTAATTAATAATGTACCCATCTAATGAAACGTTTTAGGATCAAATGACAGATATATCGCGTGTGATCTATCTAAGTGTCTATTGATTTTCTGATGGGGTTCTATCTATATTGAGGTACGAGAATGTTGATCTAGTTCCTCTGTGGCTCTTTCAGTCTTTTGTACTATCTATTACCTTCTTAGTCATGGAAACACTTTGTGTTAATAAACCCAAGATGGCAAGACAGAGAGTAGTATTGGATAAAAAATTGATAAATTTCGTATATGTGGAAAATTGAAATTAACATTACAAATTTATAGAAACTCCACGTTGGTATCAGAATGGGTTCAATTTCTCATTATTGGTGGAGCCATCTGCATCTTTCTCATTTAACGTTGGATAGACTAACCCTTCTGCGGCTTCTAACCCCCTAAGCTTTAATCTAAACAATACTGAATAAAATTTGAAGGATTGCTTATCACATTGATGTTAGTATTTTTAGTGTAATTGGATTTGACTAATTAACTAATGCGATTGTGATAAATCATCGAACAAGTTGGGAGGATGGAGAGTGCATGCTTTTTCGAGTTCTTTCATGATTCAGGGGTCCGGGGGCAGCGCCCCGGCCGGGAACTTTTTTATTTTGGTATAAAAATGTCAGTGTAAACATCTCGAAATTTATGTCTTTTGGACTACTAGAAATACATGAAATTTATCATACTTCATCTCGGTTCGGAAAAATTACAATATTTTCATATTCTAAGTTGTTGATTTAAATTCCGATTTTATCCGATTAAATATTTGGTAAAACTACTGAAACAATTCCAATCTGATAATGATATTCACTATTTCAGATTCGTCCAAGTTATCCTCGATTTACTAACAATTTATCTTTTCTTTTTATGCTTTCAGCGTAACTTTTATTAAACATGCACAAAAAACTTAACTCACGGTTCTAGTTTAGTCGGTACATATTTTTCAGGTCATAGACAAAATTGTACATGAAACAAAATATTGAGCCATTTTGACAAAAAAAATTTCGGGAACGATAAAATAAAATATATATTTAACTGGTAATAAATTAAAAGATTAATTATATCCAATTATTTACCCGGAATATGCAACTAAGAAAAAAATAAAACAATATAAATTTTATATAAGCTATTAGTATAATATAGTCTTTTAAAAGATATCACATCAAAATTCATTTTTAATTTTTTTCAAATTAAATAATTTGTGTTCTTTTAATTATGACTTGGCAGCGACACCGAATGCTTACCATTAGATCTGGCACTGAGTTGATAAGATGAATGTTTCAAACCCCAAATACAGCAAGAAATGCAACTGCGGGAAAGTGATTAGCCAGGATCACAGGAAAAATATAGAGAGTCTAAAATATACTCCGGTTAAAGCAAAGGAAAATCGTATAGGAAAAAAATGTTTATTGCGAATTTGGCAACGAAGAAATTGTGTTGATTTGGAACAAATATATTAGGGCTGGGCCAAAACCTGATGGGCTTAACCAATCTAGAGCATCCTATTTTACACTTGAAATATTTTACTAAATTTTCCTACAATTTCACTGATATTGTTAGTGAATATAATGTATTTGGCTATATTGATTCATGCGCTTAATATTTTGAAATTAAAATGTTTAGAATCATAAGGCTTAAAATTGTCAAAGGTACACAAACTTTGCACTTCCTAATATAATGGTACATAGACTTGAAAACTAGACATAAAAGTACATCAACTTTGTATTTTACTAACATGATATTCAAAATCACTTTTCACTGCAAAAATCACCTCCGACTTATTTCAAAAAGAGGTGAAACTTAATTATATTGAATATTTTCTACTTTTAATTTATGTTTAGTCATATTCGCCCTCACCTTCATATGCTAAAAAGTTCTGCCAATATTTTTCGATTTCCCTCCTCTCTATCATTTTCTTGTATTTCATATCTCTTTAATTAGGTCCTATCAGAACATGCACATACAGTAAAAACAAAATAGTAGCTGAAGAAATTAAATGACCTCCTTTCTTAGAAAAATATGTCTTCTAAATGGCCTTTCGGCTTTCCCCAATCCTATTTTTATTTCTTATCAAATTCAATTTTAAAATTAACTCTAGAGAAAAAGTTGTAACGATGAGGATGACAGTTGGAAGCGGCCAGAGAGACTTAGAGAGTCAAAGATGTTGTTAAAGGCAGCACAGAAGAGGTAGGAATGGTGTTGCAACGAATGATAATGAGTGGGACAAAATTAGGAGTGAAAAAAAATAAAAGTCTTTCACCTAGATGAAAATGACACTGATTAAAAAAGCGGCGGTGTGGTGGAGGGAGTGGAGTCATTCATAAAAAATGTCTTCAATTTCTGTAAATAAAGATTGAAAATAGAAAATACTCAATATTATCAATTTTCACACCAAGTGAAAGGTCATTTTTGTAGTCAAAGGTGATTTTTATTATTATGTTAATAAAATAAAAGTTGATATACTTTTATGTCAAGTTTTGAAGTTCATGTATCACTATATTTGTAAGTATAAAGTTTGTGTACCTTCAATGATTTTAACCCGAATCATAAGGTTTAAAATGTTTAAAAATGTTACAAAATAAATGATTACATTCTTTCCCGTCATTTTTAGGTTAATCTGTCGAAGTTTTAGAACTTTAAATACAGCAAATTACACAACAAAATCCCAACATTTGTTTTAGCATTCAATTTCTGAACTACAATTTTTACATGAGAAAAGAAAAGAATTATAATGAAAAATGACTCATTTTGTCTATTTAGATGCTACACAGAATGTATATTTTTTTTTCTTAAATGTTGGGTTTTTGAATTTATTAGTGTTACCCGATTAATTGATGCCCGAAGCAATTTATTTATATCTTTAGCTTTTATAATTAATATATGTTTTACAGATTAAGTTTCTGACTAACCCAGTTTCAATCATATAATTCTATGAATTATGATATCAAGCCCTTTTAAGTAATTAATTTGTTTGCAATTGGTTCATTGTTGCTTCGGTTTTGCATTATGTTTGGTGGGTTCAGTTCTTCTTTTGCATATTTAGGTTCAATGTAGTAACAAGAAAAACATAGATTGATGGATAAACTGTAAATATGAATTAAAATACAAAATTTTGATTCCATATGATATGTGTGTGATTGGACCTGATTTAAATTGTTTTAAAATTGTGATGGAAGATATAAAGTTATATTTTTATTTCTGAATTCAAATTTGTTGGAGACTATAGACTAGTTGTAATTTTGTAATTTTAGTTTGTTTTTAGTTGTTAATTTGATAAAAAAAATAGTTAGAAGGTTGTTAATTTGTTAAGTAAGGTAATTAGGCCAAGCTATGCTCTATAGATAGAAAGCCATACTTGCAAATAAAATTAGAGTAAATAATAAATTTTCTCTATTTTACTAATTCTATCAAAATTCATAGCCATATGGTCGACTTTACTGCAGAGGTTAGTAAGGTGATTGTTTAAGACCTTACATATTAAGGGTTCAAAATTGTTGATCTTTATAAATGTAAAACCATATTTTATATCCTTAAAATATTTCTTCACATTGTTTTTTTGCTTTCCTGACCCGTATCCGTTATAGTAGTCGACTAATCCGAATTCAGGCATTGTTGAGATCTAATAAAGAGGCGAATTATTCAATGTTAATTAAAAAACTAATTAAGTATAATTATAACCATTGATGTTTTTACCCATAATTTTTTGTTGGCAAAAATTGAATTTATTTTTCCTTAATCATCATTAATTAACTTTTTATTTACTATTTTAAGCTTAGCATTAATTTCGCAATTAAGTAATTTTTTTCCTTATTTTTACTTAAACTGATCTAGAATTTGTAAGATGTACGCTGTGTATAAGTATAAAAAATTATGAAAAAACCACTAGTTAAAAGATTGATATTGAATAAATAACTGCACATATTCTTTTTTGAAAAATTTGCCTCATCGGCTTAAAATAATAATAATGAAAAACCATAACCCATCCCCACCTAAATGTAGACTCAAATCTGTAATCTTTGGAATCACAACTTCATGTCTCAATTAACTAAGCTAATACATTTGTCACAAACAATTGTATTTAGCAGGATTTGAACCTTGTTCTATTCTCACTTACTCAGCATATAGGATTGTTTTATAGGCATTTGCGACTTATAAATTTCATGCTATTGTTGATATTTTAATATTAGGTCCCAAATTTTGACACCAGCCCATAATCAGCAAAATTTTCTTAATGTTATTGTTAGTCAACTTGAAATTAATAAATTGCATGCATGCTCATGTTTAGAGCCGAGCATTTGGTTAAATTGATTTGAATCAAACCGAACTATCGAATTTTAGTAAAAATATATGTCTGATATATATCTAAAAATTGAACAAATGAAACAGAAAATATCTCACTTGAATTCGGTTTTGATCATCAAATATAATTAATAAAAATTTTAGTTAGATTCGGTTTGATTTCATCTTGTTTAACCGTGTGTCACTCTACCCATGCTTTGCACCGTTTTTTTGCCACTATTCACGGTTGTTCATCTAAGAAGCTAATTTAAATCATTTAATTTCTTGTAACACACATGTGTGTGTCACCAAAATCTGAATCACAAATATCATGTATGCACATAACGAAAAATTTAAGTGGAAGTTCGAATATTAACAAAACCTCCATATATTCGTGTCTTTTTAACAATGGGATAAAATGTTCAATCTACACAAATCAACACATTAGTACTTTATCTGATACTTAATGGTCAATATTCAAATCTCAATTACATATTTTATACAAATTGAATAGAATGAACGCACATTCCATTAAAAAAATACTGTAATAAAAAGATATAGGTAGGTCATTAACTTTATGAAATGGTACAATTATAAATTTATAACAATAAAAGAGCACATCAAATTAAATATTTGAAATAAATAATGAATTTCATTGTGTGAGATCTCGACAATGAGGATAAAGTTGGTATCTTTTTTGTTGTTTTCATGCTCTCATCTTTTTTCCAAATCTGCTTTTGATTTGTTTCAATTTGTTTTTCTTCATTTGATGCCTTTCAGCACTGTTTAGCATAAGTTCCATTCCTTCAATACCTAACTCCACATATTAATATTGTTATTCTTGTTGTCATTATTATTGTCATTTAATAATTCATATTTGTTTAAATTTATGGTTATGATTGATATCGATTCTTTATACTGAAAGTTAGAAGATTTACTACGTTATTGGCGAAGTCACTCCGATGGTTAATTAGCTTTTCGATAAAGTGTTGGAAAGATATATTGGTTTATGATCGTGTACCTATTAAGGTTTTTTTGAGTTCTTGGAGTAGAATAAGATATTCTTAAAACTTCTTCACGTGCTAATGCTATAGATGTTGTCTACTATTTCTACTGCAAATTCATTTTTTGGGGCATTGTATTCCTTTGTGAGGGGGAATGTTGAAGATCGGAAATAATGCGCAAAAGGCTGAAAGACAGCAATATACGTTTAATAAACTGAGTTAGTAATACAGCTAGCAAGTTAGTTAGCTTGTTATCAAGTAGATCATATGGTATAGTTAAGTAGTTGATAGCTATTCTGTTATTCATTATATTGTGAGCAATTCAGTTAAAAGACTTAAAGTTACATCTATAAATAGCTAAGCTTTTATTATTGTAAATCAGTGTTGACTGTTGAGCCCAGGGACAGACCCGGGATTGAAAACAACGGGGCAAGAAATTAATTTATGGATAATTAAAAAAATTAAGCATGATTTTTTTTAAGTTGTTTAAAATTTATTGGTTCGAATGTCAAATTATATATTGTAATGTTTTAATCCAAATTAAATATTTTAATTAATATTTGTTTTTGTAACACTATGGATTACAATACAATAGCTTTTAAGAATATAAAAGCAATTTTCTAATTGAAAGTTAACATTTTAATTTACAAATACCCCCTTCATCCCAATATATTTGACATTTTAGAGTTTTACCCAATAATTAAGAAGCGGTTAATAAGAGTATAAAAATACTAAATTAACATCTTATACATACCCCAAACATTAATTCATTAATAGTTATATGATTATATTGAAAATTGATTGTTATTAGTATTGGTAGAAATGAAAGAAAAATGAAAAAATCCCTTAAACATAACGAACAACTATTAAATTGGGAAAAGATTTATCACTTAAAACGTTAAATACATGGAGATGAAGGAGTATCATTTTAACACCTAAATTAAAGGAGGATAGGTGGAATTATCATAAACACAAAATCTGATAAAATGTTAAGGTTATATAAGTGAAAAAACAAGTAGATAAAAAAAATAAATATTAGACTTTAAAAATTAAAATAAAATAAAAACCCTTACCAAGGAGGCAGCTCAATGCTTCTTCTCATCTGGAGTGAACCTTTAATTTGTTTATTATCCGCATATTATATAATATATTAACAAAGTCTAAACTGAGGGGTCGGTGGTTACCCCCGAGTACGATGCGGGTCTGCCTCTGGTTGAGTCAATAAAAATTTTCTTTGTTTATAACCGGTACAAACTAACAACATTTCGATGACGTTTAGTTCCCGAAATGATTTCCATTGAATTGAATAAAAACAAATGTAAAGGTGAAAAGTCTCTTTGTATTGGATTCATTATAGTTATTCCTAACTATTACACCAAGATAGTTATTTACTTATGAAATGAAATATGTATATATTCCGTCTTTTCATGAAATGGTTTTTCTTGTATAGTTAGAAATTAATATCGCACGCAGCCGACATAAATAGTCTACACCAAATTAACAATTTTGGTTTGGCTAGTTTTTGTATTCATTAATAATATTAATCTCTCGATGGGAAAATCAAGAAAAGTGTATACGACATCTCTCTTTTTCTTGTCTTTGATGTGGATTCATGGTTGTCAAACTCGGTCCGGTCCCTCGAACCGGTGATAGTAGAGGGTCAAGAATCAATGGGTCAACCCGGTGTTGAAACGACGCTCAACCAGTCTAGATAAATACATTAAAAATTATAATTTTCAACATTTTATAATGTAAAAATATGATATAGTAAATAATAAACAAATACCTAAATTAAAAATATGATGTAAAATAGCAGGTTAACACTTGTTTTATGAATTTTCGCTATTTAAACATAATTTTCACAATTCGTTAACTAGCAAAAGAAAGTTAATTTATATTTAAAACTTAAATATATACATTATGATATACAAAAACTTAAATATTAAAATACAAGAATAAATTCAAATATTTTTTTAAAAAATTTCTTGTATATAATAAGAAGTAAAGTAGTACCAAGAAAATAAATTACAAATTTTTGAAATTAAAAAATGAGATTAAGAGCAAGAGACTCATTAAAATAAATTTTGTTAAATTTTAAAATAGTTTAAATTTTAAATGCTAGGATTTAGGTTTTAATTTAACATAAAATAAAAAAATAGATTTTAATTGATCCAAACCCGTCTCAGATCACCGGGTCAATACTTCAACCGACCGGATGAACGAGTTTTTAAAGTTATTAATGTAATCCGATTTGTTTTTGTCACCGGGTTTGAGTTTTTACAGGTCCAACCAACCGGGCCGGGTCACTTTGTAGATTAATGCTGCTCAAATTAAAGCAATGAGACTATTAGATTAAAGTTTTAGGGGGCGTTTGGTACAGAAGAGGAAAGGGAAAGAGAATCACAAAGGGAATGGAAAGGAAAGAATATGGTTCCATTTTATTATCTTAGGTCTCGTTTGTTTATGAGTTGGAGATGTTGGGATTATCCCACATCAGTATTAAACATGAACATTGAGTAGCATATAAGTGGAGTAGATTGAGCCTTGATTGGTTTTGTATTAGATGACTTAACCCCACTTGTATGCTCACTCAAACTATCGAGCCTAACAATCTCCCGGATTCTCTACATGGTATCAGAGCGAGAAGAAGGCCTGACAACCGAGATCTTGGGTTCGTGTTATCGTGGTGGAGTTTGAGCGAGCGAAAATACTAGACTCGTTGATGACCCTGAGTCTTCGAGGAGATAGGCCAAGAAATGTTTGGCACGTGGCAACCGGTCCAGACCCAG